>JAJOOR010011466.1:0-46150 GCA_036250505.1 Solanum acaule
ATATATAATTGCATTTAACTAATAAAATCTTTCATTGACCATCTTCATAGATTTGCGTGAATAAGAGATATATATGACGATCCACATTGAACATTCACAAAAGAATCTTCATTATTAATTTTTGTTAAGCTTATTATTCAAATCTTCTCTTAAATAAGCAATATTATTTACTATAACATATATTTTTGAAATTGGTAATCACGTGCCAGAAAACTAGTAAAGTTTATAAAAGCTAAAGTAACTATGAGGTTTGTTTCTAACTAAAGGTACCCAAATCCAAACATTTATATCATGTTAGGTATCATGAAATGAGAAATTAACATATATCCAAAACACATAAGCAAGTTTAACATATAAAGAAAATAAATAAACAAGTTAATGATAAAATATGAGTTGACATAGGCGACCCCAAATGGGTTTCACTCGTTTAGCTTGCTATTTGGAATAGTAAAAAATATAGTGAAGACCCCATGTGAGGGTATGCAGGTGTCAAGTCCATGAGACTCTAATTTTGCTAGAGTCTTTAATTGAGACTCCAATTTTGCTCCAAAATTCATGCAAGTAAAGAGAGGGTAAAGAGAATTAGTAAGACAATCCAACTTTACTCAATATTGAATAAACTAGAAGTATAATTGAGTTAAATAGCATAACAAATATACCATCCAAAACATGAAAACACGCAAATGCGGAACAAGCTCAAAGCCACTACTACAAACAACTTTTAAAGCATAAAAATAATAGGCAGATCTTTTCATATTTAAGCTACAAAAGTTCTACTCATTAGAGATTTGAATAATTAAAAAAATTATGACATAAACTTTCTGGTTATAAAAATGCCATATATATATATATATATATACTCAAAATAGAAAAGACAAAATTATATACCTATGTATATGAATATACTAACAAAGTAGGAGATAAAACTTCAACTCGTGCTTGTATATATTTTTTTTAAAATGAGGAAAACTACAGGTAGGAAAAGTAGTGTGCTTCTACAAGCATGAATCTATATATTATTAAGGAAAGACAAAATATGTACAACACACATATTTATATATAACTAAACAAAAATAATACTAATCAATCCTTTAAAGATATTTCTACCTAGTAAAACATAATATTGAAAAAATTTCACATAACTTAAACTTAAAGGAATATATTTTAACATCGCTAACTATTATAGACAACAAAGATACTCTTGACCCATAACTTTTAAAAATAGGTGTAACAAACGTTATCACAGAAGCAAAATTAGAAGAGAAAGGAGGCAAATATGATCGCCTGTTGCCGGGCAGTGAACAGGTGCTTCGGTCGAAGGTCTAACTTCGAACAATGACGAAATCGAGTAAAAAAGATAGAGCTTCAACCAAAATAGAAAGAGAATGCAAAGAAAATACTTAGAGCAAAAAATAGTGGTTTAAGGGGTTATCCGGACAGAAAAACCTCTTTTTTTATGAATGCCAAGGCTACTATTTATAGTGGCAAAAAATCAATTTTTGATGGATTTGGATGGGATTTTAACAAAGGCTAACGTTTGAAATAAAAAAATCAAATCTTTCAACCTTCTTCCTCAGAAATCGCAGCAGTCCTTTTGTTGACCGAATTAAAGAGGGGAGATGTGAATGAGGGAGAGAAAGAGAGTGTATGATCTCTTTCAGAAGAAAAAGACGAATTTTGCATCAAAACGGAGTTGGTGACCTCTGTCCTTGGCTGAGATCGATGGTCGTCTTTTCTGAAAGAGGTAAAGGGGAAGAAGAAGAAAAGGACCTAGGTAAGCGTTATTGATTTTAAAAAAATAAGTTTAGCTGATTTAATTAAGTGGGTTGAAATAGGGTTTTGGGCCCATTTTTGGTCTATTTTTGACATATTTTGATATAAAATATGGGCTGAAACATTTGGTCTAATTTGGAGCTTTTGGGCCGCATTTTTATATTTTTCTTTAAATTATTTTGAGCTTCTAACTTTATAACTAAGACAAACATATATTATAAGATGACAACTAATAATTTACATAATAAAATATCAATATTTATGACTTTAGGCTAATAAAATACATATACAAAATATCGACTTAGTATTATATAATAAATACGAAACTTGAATTATAATGATGACAATCAACTTTCAACGAAAAGGTGTAAAAAGTGATAATGGTAATTTTGATAATAATATATATAATTTTAGTAGTAATTATAAAAATATAACAACGACGATTATAATAGTCATGATGAATAGTCATAGTAGTAAAAATATTTGTGAATAAAGACAATTTGATACGTTATTAAATTAAAAGCTCGAAAATAATAAATTAGAAAAAAGGAGGGTCAAAATTCAGTGTCAACAGCTTGCCCCTCTTTGACCAAAGACAATGTAAGAGTTTTTGGGCCAAGAAGTTGACGAAGCAACCAATTATGTCCCGACCAAACAAATACGACCCAGAGAGGGTTTGAGAAGCTATGTGCATTGGATAAATTTTGAGATAAAGAATTTGTAAAATATAGGATACACGTTTTTAAAAACTTGCCCCAATATCAAAGTTTGATGTTACTGGATATTGTGATCGAAAAGAGTACTTGAGAGTGGAGTCGAGTAGGATTCGCGGTAGACCTTTAACCTTTGTTGGAAAGCTAAACTTTCTCAACAAACCCCAGTTCACTGGTAAGAGGAAGTTCCTCTTGATGCTATGCAACACATTTTCTTGTTGTGCGATGTTTCCTTCTAAATTTTCTCCAAATTCTAGAAAGCATTTGTTAATAGCATAAATGTCGTGAAGTCATTGAGATGAATATAACAGTATGAGTATGAAACTTTTTAAGAATAGTGATACTTTAAAGCTAGTGCAAAATCACTTTATATAAATTGGTGCAAACTTCAGAGTTAGTGAAGAATCATTTGAGATAAATATAAGGCTACTAAAGTTAGTTCAAAATTAGTGCTAAATTGAATCTATAAAATTAACGTTAGTGCGAGATTAGTGCAAAAATTATTTTGATATAATCATTGTTAGTGCAAGGTTAGTGCTAAAATCAGGGTTAGTGTCAGTGCAAAATTAGTGCTAGTACCAAATTAGCGCCAGTGCAAAATTAGAGTTGGTGCAAATTAGTGCTAAAGAGGTTAGTGCTAGTTAATGCCAGAAGATGGTTAGCGCCGATGCAAGTCAGTGCTAAATCACAATTAATTATCGAAGCTGATAGAAGTCACCTACGTATCCATTGAGGGCATCAGGTCACAACGTAGTCCGAATTACATCAAAAAGGTGCCAAAAGGAAGAAAACTAAATTAAACTTCTAGAAACAACCAAATCTTCTGACTGGATCTGGATGGATGAGCTTTGGTCATACGTCACCATCCACGTCTGCTAGTATCGATGTTTTCCAAGACAAAAACCTTTACTAAAGAGGTGTGAAATTCCTTAGCTTCTTCTTGCTACTAAACTACAAACTGTTTTCAGTATCCTCAAACTTGCTTCACTAGGTTTGGCAACTTATGACCATGAAAACATATCCACATGCTTTCTTAGTAATTCAATCAATGCTTTTTTCTCCATTGGCTTTAGATCATCATTAATTCTGAATTTTCTCACTAGCTTTGACTTGTCTAAATTCAAAATTTCGATTCATCCAAAAGTTGTTCAAATTCCTTAGCTAGCTTATCAAGTTGCACGTCATTTTGGTATCCTTTGAATTTTTGTTGGTCATTCATGTTCTGCTCTTTTTTCTCATCACATGTCATAATCATAGAACCCACAAGTTTATAATTTTTTAAGTTGAAAGAGTAAAAATAGAAATAATAAGATAAAAATAAGGAGTTCAAGAGAAATGAAAAGTCATATATAGATTTCGCATTTGAGCTTTCAAAAGAAGAGGCAAAAAACAACAAAAAATTATTTTACATGATTAAAGCCTCTATTTTAAATCATGTCATTGCAAAATACTGCTAAAATTTAATCTACCAAGACTCCCAGCGAACTAAGGCCGGAGCAGAGATCTAATTCTTCAAGGCATCTCCTGGTTCGGCATTCCAGATGGTCCGTGTCTCAGTGAAATCTTCAGTAATGAATAAACTTTTGATCCCTTTAATTGGATCATCTTCAAGAATGTCCTCAAACATTTGTACTACGGGCATATTTGAGAGCAAAATATGATTAGGCAGAGAAATGTCAGCCTCTTCTTGAACTCAACCTTGACGATTTTTTCCAGAATAGTCTTTCCTACTAGCATAATAATTTCCTTAAGACTTCTCTCATTGTCTGTGGTAACCATGTTCACACCCACATTCCCATGGTTAGGCAAAGGATTATTGTTCATATTTGGAGAAGCTCCTTTAAGATGAATCACATTCTCTTTGATCAAATACTCAATCTTATCTTTGAGAGCCAACCAACTTTCTGTATCATGCCGGGCAGCCCCTGAATGATATGCACAATGCTTCGACTCATCAAACCACTTAGGAAGAGGTTCGATATCTCTCCAAGAGATTGGTTGGATCACTCCTGCTTTTTTAACCTTCCAAAGAGTTGGGCATATGGCTAGATAGAGATGTATAAGTCTTTCTTTAGTCAAAATTTTGACGAGGCCTTGATGGAGTTGCTATGTTGTTTGGAAGCTGGTAACGAGATAGTTGTTGGTAATGTGGTGAGTTTTGATGTCACACCCCGAGGCTACCCCCTGGAAGCGGACACAGGACCTAGGATCACGAGTGATCCCAAGCTAACCCTGAGCTGGCATATCATAAGCAAACTGAACATATCTATAAAAATGAACTAATGCGGAAACTAAATCATGGGATAAATTGAAATGATATGATGGGGAATACCCATATATGGTTTGAATATATGAAAACTGAGAGTTTAACAACAACTAAAAATTCAAACTCAAATACTAAAACTGAAACTAACTATGTCGGAAATAAGCCTCTAACTGACTAGAAGTACTGGGACATGCCTCAACTAAATCTAGCAAAACTGAAACTAAAGACTAAAAGCAAAAGAAACATGTATGTCGTCCTCGGAGAATGAGGACTCACCATTGATACTGTTGTGCTGAAAATCGGAACCCGATCTATGCATTATGTGGAAGCTGAGGACCTGAACATACATCACGAGAAGATGTAGCGCAGAGTATGGGTCAGTACTTGAAAGGTACTGAGCATGAAGGATAGAATAAAGCTGAATAAAATACATAACTGAACAAAGCATATAACTGAGCAATGACATGAGATAAGCATGATACTATACTGAAAATACTGAACATGAACTAACTGAATGCAATGACCAAGTTTATAACATGTTGAGACTGAAATCTAACTGTAACTGATAACATGGTCAATGCAATAGAATCTGACTATAATGGAGCTACTAATAACCGACATAAAACCACATGAGCTAAATGTGGAGTTCAATGTATACGCCCCATCGAGAGGACCCAATATACCTTATCAGAGGTATAGAGGCATGACTAGCGTGATCACTAAATTGATGCCCATAGAGGTGACTTACAACCTACGGGGCACGTAGTTTTGGGACTTGAGGGTGACTGACCCTAGTCCACCTAGTACTAAGCTACTCCCAATTGATTATGTAATTAACAATTTATGACTGAAATTCTGTAACACTAGATAGCTCAAAATACTGACATGCTAACTGAAAATGCAACATTAATGTGCTAAAAATGAAACATTCAAATCTGAGGCATGTATAACTGAGATAAATAACCTAGCATGTGTAATTCATGAACTAAAAGAACTACATAGCTAGTGTTATGAATTTATGAAAGAATCTACACAAAATAATACTAAAATCATGATAATCTGATTTGGATCATTCCAACCGCTAAAACCCAACAATTTCTAACATTCAAGAGACCTTAGGTCTATATAATATTAAGGTAATTAAGAATCTGACTAAATTCTAGGGACCTAATGGGTGAAAGGAACCCACTAGTGAAATCCCACATACTTGCTGACGAATTCCACGAATAAATCTTTCGATTTCGAGGCTGAAACTGATGAAAACCTGCTGCATTCCAACTTTTTCTCCTTCTTTTCGTTCAACTTGGATGAATTTTGGAGAATGAGTTGACTAGGGTAAGTTCTAATTAGTTTACTAGGCTAAAACTGACCAAAACCACATAGTTTAAGGGTCCAACGCATAGGGAAAAGACCAAACGACCCCTGACTTAAAAGTTGTCGAGGTCATCGACGGACCAGACGGATGGACTGTAGATGGACCGACGGTCCGTTCTGGTCGGCCGTCGATCGATACTAGGAGCTGAAATTTTGGGGGTCCGACCTACGGCCTTGGACCACGGACCATGGTCTAACCTACGGTCTGTAGGTCCTAGAGTAGGTCTACCCTTAACTGATTTTCCTGGGTCTTTTCTGGGAGGGGCTGCAGGTGGTGAACGACGGACCACCAGAACAGACCGTGGGTCACCCTACGGTCTATGGGTGGTCCCCGTCAGTGGCACCTGCAACTTCTGAAATCTGCATTTTTGTAGTTTTAGCATACTGGGTGTTACATTATCTCCCCTTTGGGAACATTCATCCTCGAATAAAGACTAAACTAGCTGGAGATAGATGGAAAGACCTGCAAACCCTACCACTAAACACTGGAAACTGATTTCTAACTGAACAAAGTTCCAAGAACATGCAAATACGCTGAAAATGCAAGTACAAACTGAAGGAACATGATACTAAGACTGAAGTTATGCATGAATGATTGAAAAACTGGAGAGGAACTATTACCCTAAGCTGGAATGGAATCGAAAGTAAAGAGGTGAGGATACTTGGTCTTCATGGCTGCTTCTACTTCCCAAGTAGCTCCCTCTACGGACTAACTCCTCCACAAAACCTTAACTGAAGTGACTTCTTTGTTTCTTAACCTTCAAACCTGACGATCAAGGATTTCAACTATCCTCATATGTGAGACTATCCTTCATAGCCACACTTTCTAATGGAACAATAGATGATGGATCACCCACACAATTCTTCAACAACGAAATGTGAAAGACCGTATGCACTGCTGCTAGTTCTGCTGGTAACTCTAACTCATAAGCCATTTTACCAACTCTTTTCAAGATCTTGTAAAGGCCTACATATCTAGGACCGAGCTTCCCTTTCTTGCCAAATCTCATCATCCCCTTCATAGGTGACACTTTTAGGAACACATAATCATCAACTTGGTACTCTAAGTCCCTTCTCCTTACATCTGCATAGGATTTCTGGCGACTCTAGGCTGTCTTAAGTCTATCTCTAATGAGCTGAACTTTTTCCATGGCATCATGAATCGAATCTTGCCCTATCAAGGCAGCTTCACCTACTTCAAACCAACCAACTAGATATCTACATCTACACCTATATAATGCCTCATAAAGGGCCATCTGAATACTAGAATGGTAGTTATTATTGTAGGCAAACTCTATAAGAGAAAGGTGATCATCCCAACTACCCTTGAAATCGATCACACAAGCCCTCAACATGTCCTTTAAGGTCTAAATGGTACATTCTTCCTGACCATCCGTCTGTGGATGAAATGTTGTACTAAGATTAACCTGAGTACCAAGACCTTTTTGAAATGACTTCCAGAAATGAGAGGTAAACTGAGGACCTCTATCTGAAATGATAGACAAAGGAACCCCATGCACCATGACTATCTCATTAATGTAAAGCTTGGCGTAGTCCTCCGCCAAATCTGTAGTCTTAACAGCCAAAAAGCGTGCATATATAGTAACTCTATCAACTATTAACCAAATGGAGTCATGTTGTCTGCGAGTACGAGGTAAACCTATAATGAAGTCCATGTTGATCACTTCCCACTTCCAAGTAGGAATGTTAATCTCTTGCATCATACCTCCTTGTTTCTGATGTTCTACCTTCGCTTGCTGTCAATTAGGGCACTTAACCAAAAAATCCGCTATATCCCTTTACATACTATTCCACCAAAAGACTTCCCGCAGATCACGGTACATCTTAGTGGCGCCTGGATGAATAGAATACCTAGAGTTATGGGCTTTTGGAAGAATATGTTGTCTCAACTCACCCATCTTAGGAACATATAATCAACCTTGATAGTAAAGCACACCATCTCCCCCTTAGGAGAAAACCTCAACTCTCTGATGATGGACTGCACCCTTTAGTTGAAGCAATAGAGGATCACTGTCTTGTTTTTCCTTAACCTCCGCTACCAATGAAAATTGTGACCCATTCTGAACCGTTACACCACCATTTGATATGCTCATAAGGCGAACTCCCAAGCGAGCAAGCCTGTGAACATCCTTTGCTAGTTCTTTTATTTCTTCCACAATATGTGCTACACTACCCATAGATAGTCTACTAAGAGCATCTACTACTGCATTGGCCTTACTAATATGGTAATGCACACTCATATCATAATCCTTGAGGAACTCAATCCATCTTCTCTGGCGAAGATTCAACTCTTTCTGGGTGAACACATACTAAAGGCTCTTATGGTTTGTGAACACATCTACGTGAACACCATACAAGTAATGTTTCCAAATCCTAAGTGCAAACACCAATACTGTAAGCTCGAGGTCATGAGTCGGATAATTCTTTTCATGCACCTTAAGTTGTCTAGAAGCATAAGTTATAACCTTACTTCGCTGCATTGATACACAACCTAGGTCGACTCTAGATGCATCATAGTAGATTACAAAACCGTATGAACCCTCTGGTAGAGTCAAAACAGAAGTTGTAGTCAACCTATTTTTCAGTTTTGCGAAGCTTTTCTCACAATCATTTGACCACTGGAACTGAACCTTTTTCTGAGTCAACTTAGTCAATGGAGAAGCTATGGATGAAAATTCTTCCATGAACCTTCTTTAATAGCCAGCCAAACCCAAGAAACTTATGATATTTGTAGGAGAGGTATGTCTGGGCCATTGTTTCACTACTATTTTCTGAGAATCCACTCGGATCCCTTCGCTAGACACAATATGCCCAAGAAAAGCAACAAACTGCAACCAAAACTCATACTTACTGAACTTAGCGAATAACTGGCGATCTTTGAGAGTTTGCAGGACAATCCTCAAATAAGTCGCATGTTCTTCCTCATTCCTAGAGTAAATGAGGATATCATCAATAAAGACGATAACGAACAAGTCCAAATACTGTTTGAACACTCTGTTTATCAAATCCATGAAAGCTGCTAGAGCATTGGTTAGTCCAAATGACATAACTACAAATTCATAATGACCATACCAAGTTCTAAAGGTTGTTTTTGGAATGTCACTATCTCTGACTCTGAGCTGATGATAACCGAAACTAAGATCTATCTTCGAGAAATGATTAACACCCTGAAGTTGGTCAAACAAGTCATCAATCCTGGGGATGGGATACTTATTTTTTATTGTGACCTTGTTCAACTGTCTATAATCAATGCACATTCTGGGAGAACCATCTTTCTTCTTCACGAACAACACTGGTGCACTCCAGGGGAAATACTGGGTCTGATGAAGCCCTTATCTAGAAGGTCTTTCAACTGCTCTTTCAATTCCTTAAGCTCAGCTAGAGCCATTCTATAAGGAGGAATAGAAATAGGCTGGATATCTGGAAGGAGATCAATTCCAAAGTCAATTTCCCTTTTGGGAGGAACTCTGAAAAGATCTTCTAGAAACACTTCTGGAAACTCATTAACTACTGGAACTGACTCAAGAGTTGGGGTTTTGGAGCTTGAATCCTTAACCCAAACTAGATGATAGAGACAACCCTTAGAGATCATCTTTCTGGCCTTTAGGTAAGAAATGAATCGACCCATAGGTGCTAAGCCACTACCCTTCCATTCTAAGATTGGTTCATATCGAAACTGAAAAAGAACGATCCTAGTTCTACAATCAACTGAGGCATAATAGGAATGCAACCAATCCATGCCTAGAATGACTTCGAAGTCTACCATTTCTAACTCTACAAGATCTGCTGAGGTGACTTTCTGGGAGATTGTGACAGCGCAATTTTTGTATACCCATCTAGCTATAACTAGGTCATCGACTGGAGTAGAGACTGCGAAGGGTTCTGAGAGAGTTTTTGGACTAACACCAAAGTTTACAGTTATATAGGGGGTAACAAAGGAAAGAGTAGCCCTGGATCTAACAAAGCATAAATATCTAAGTTAAAGACTCGTAACGTACCAGTGACTACATCAGGAGAATCTTCTTGATCTTGGCGAGCCTGAAAAGCATACAACCTACTTTGGCGATGTCCGCCACCTATACCAGATGAGTTACCCTGCTGAGTCGGGTGACCTGTTGGTGCTGCAGAAGTTGTAAACTGTGCCCTACCATTGTTACCTCCTTAGCCCTTTTTAGCAGAAAGACAATCTCTCAACATGTGACTAGACTGACCACACCAAAAACATCCTTCCTTTCCTGCAAGACTCTCCCAGATGGTTCTTACCACACTTTGGACAAGTTGGGTACGTTCTGGTGCCTGAAACACTCCCCTGAGACTTTTGCTGAAACTGCGAGCGATTTCCACAACCTGATTTCTATTGAGAATACTCATAGTTGCATGTTCTAGCCTTCTTATTATCCTTAGCTTGTTCCCTAAGCTTATCTCCTTCAACCTGTTGAGCAAGAGACATGAGCCTAGAGATGTTCATATTTTCCAACAACATAGCATTTCTACACTCTATTTTCACTAAGTCGGATACCCCATATAGTAATTTGTTCATTTGAGCCCTGGAATCGGCAACCATGTGTGGAGCATACCTGGAGAGTTGGGTAAACTTGAGTCCGTACTCTTTGACTATCATGTTACCTTGCCTCAAATTCATGAATTCCTAAGCTCTTACCCCCCCTCAACTCTCTTAGGAAGAACTTGTCCAAAAAAGTCTCACTAAAGCATTCCCAAGTGATAGGAGCCGCATCCACACCCCTGTTCTCTTTCCACTGAGTATACCAAATGTGAGCTACATCCTTAAGCTGGTAAGATGCCAACTCAACCTATCATTCCCAGTTACCTACATCACTCCAAATATTTTCTTGACCTCATCTCTGAAGTTTTGGGGATCCTCACCAATCTCTGATCCTAAGAACTCAGGCGGATTCATCCTAACAAAATCATGAACCCTGGGTGCCACTGATCCACCACTAGCATTTGCAGAAATTGAAGCCTGCTGGTTGTTCTGGTTAGTCACCCTCTGAGCCAAAATCTAAATAGCATTCTGAAACTCAGCATTCGAAACTTTTTGATTTGGTACCAGAGTAGCTGCGTTAGCATTGTGTGCATTCACATTCCTTCCGTAAGCTCTACGAGGAGGCATGATCTGAAAACACATAACGTTGAGTTAGAAACGAGGAATTAGATCATAACTTACGCACGATAAGAGTAACAAGAAAATGAAGTTTTTCCTAAAACACTTCGTAGCCTCCCTCTCATTAGATGTGGTGCACTTCACACCCATGAAAAGGACTTTACTTAGTGCGTCTTTTCAGACATCCTAGGACTCTTAAACCTAGTGCTCTGATACAATGTTTGTCACACCCCGAGGCTACCCCCTAGACGCGGACATGGGACCTAGGATCACGAGTGACCCCAAGCTAACCCTGAGCTGGCATATCATAAGCAAACTTAACATATCTATAAAAATGAACTAATGCGGAAGCTATATACTGTCTGAATATATGAAAACTGAGAGTTTAACAACAACTGAAAAATCAAACTCAAATACTAAAGCTGAAACTAACTATGTCTGAAATAAGCCTCTAACTGACTAGAAGTGTTGGGACATGCCCCAGCGAAATCTAGAAAAACTGAAACTAAAGACTAAAAGCAAAAGAAACATGTTTGTCATCCTCGAAGAATGAGTACTCACCACTGATATTGTTGAGCTGAATATCAGGAACCGATCTATATGTGATCGGGAAGCTGAGGGCCTGAACCTACATCATGAAAAGATGTAGCGTAGAGTATGTGTCAGTACTTGAAAGGTACTGAGCATGCAAGATAGAATAAAGCTGAATAAAATACATAACTGAACAAAGCATATATCTGAGCAATGACAGGAGATTAGCATGATACTATACTGAAAATATTGAACATGAACTAACTGAGTGCTATGACCAAGTTTATAACATGTTGAGACTGAAATCTTACTGTAACTGATAACATTGTCAATACAATAAAATCTGACTATAAGGGAGCTACTAATAACCGACATAAAACCATATGAGCTAAATGTGGAGTTCGATGTATACACTCCATCGAGAGGACCCAATATACCCTGCCAGAGGTATAGAGGCATGACTGGCGTGATCACTAAATTGATGCCCACAGAGGGGACTTACAACCTACGGGGCATGTAGTTCTGAGACTTGAGGGTGACTGACCCTAGTCCACTCAGTATTAAGCTACTCTCAATTGATTATGTAATTAACAATTCATGACTGAATTTCTGTAACACTGGATAGCTCAAAATACTGACATGCTAACTAAAAATGAAGTATTAATATGCTAATAATGAAACATTCAAATCTGAGGCATATATAACTGAGATAACTGACCTAGCATGTGTAATTCATGAACTAAAAGAACTACATAGCTAGGGTTCTGAATTTATGAAAGAATCTACACAAAACAATACTAAAATCATGATAATATGATTTAGATCATTCTAACAGCTAAAACCCAATAATTTCTAACATTCAAGAAATCGTAGGTCTAGATAATATTTAGGGAATCAAGAATCTGACTTAATTCTGGGGACCTAATGGGTGAAAGGAACCCACTAGTGAAATCCGACATACCTTCTGATGAATTCCACGGAGAAATCTTTTAATTTTGGGGTTAAAACTGATGAAAACCTATTGTGTTCTTGGACTAGGGCTTGGTCAACTCTTTCTCCTTCTTTTCGTTCAATTTAGATGAATTTTAGAGAATGAGTTGACTAGGGTAAGTTCTAATTAGTTTACTAGGCTAAAACTGACCAAAACCACATAGTTTAGGGGTCCAACGCATAGGGAAAAGACCAAACAACCCCTGACTTAAAAATTGTCGGGGTCACCGACGGACCATGGATGGACCGACGGTCCGTTCTGGTCGACCATCGAATCGATCGTACTGAGAGCTGAAATTTTGGGGGTCTGACCTACAGCCCTAGACCACGGACCGTGGTCTGACCTACGATTCGTAGGTCTTGGCGTGGGTCTACCCTTAGCTGATTTTCCTAGGCCTTTTCTAGGAGGGGCTGCATGCGGTGAACCACAGACCACCAGGACGGACCGTGGGTCACCCTACGGTCCATGGGTGGTACCTTTCGGTGTCATCTGCAACTTCTGAAATCTGCAATTTGGTAGTTCTAGCATATGGGGTGTTACATTTGATATGTGAGTAGTTGCTGGTAATACGTTGGTTGGGTGTTATAACAGGATAAGAAATAGGTGAAATATTTGGATGTGTGGGCTTTAAAGTGACTGGTTATGGTATGCATGCATTTGACTTGGCCTTCACTCTTGAATATTCATTATAGTTGCAACTTCCTCTTTTTCCTTCTTAATTACTCTGATTGTTCCAAATTGGATTGCCTTATTTGTTTCATGTAAGGCTTCCAAGTTTGTGACTTTCCAAGACTTGATTCCTTCTTCCAAAGCTTCCCATTTTTGACAAGGTATGTGAATTTGGCACCTGTCATGAGCAACATCCTTTCATAATACATATTATCTTGAGCTTTGATAAAAATGTCTTTCATTTCATTTTCATCCACGGATAGCATACTCGCGAAAGGTTTCAGTGGTCTTCTTCTTCTTCTTCAACTTTTCAAGGTAAGACTAATCAGGGACGATCTCAATGCTGAAGCTAAACATTTCCATGAAATCCTCTGCCATATTTCTCCAATTACGCCAGATCTTAGGATCTTACTTGATATACCAAGTTAGTGCATCTCCAGTTAAAATTTTGATGAACAACTTCATTCTTACGTCCTCATTGCTTCCTACCCTGACTAGCTTATCACAATAAGATCTTAAATGATTGTGGGGATTTCCAGTTCCATCAAACATCTCAAATTTTGGTGGCTTGTATCCATCAGGTAAGTCGATATCAGGATGTACACATAGGTCCTCATACTCAAGTTTCTCTCCTCTTTTGGAAATTCACATATTCCTAACTTCTTCCCTCAACTCACACATCTCTTTATCACGTTCCTCCTCTTTGGTTTTCCATTCTTTCTCCAACAACTCATATGGATCAACAATTAATGCCAGGGTAGCAGATGGCTGAGCTTGTGTAACTTATATTGGTGGAACACATTGCATGCTAGGATCAATATGTGTCACTGATATATGTTGAGGTGTTAAGTGATTTTGAATTGGTGGAGTATTGTGAGGAGCGATAGTTGGTGCGGCATGTGATGGGTTTGTGGGTATTAGATTTTGAGGATTTTGATATGTAGGAAATTGAGTGGTATACTGTGGATAGAAGGGAATTTAATTTGGAGGGAATTGGTAGCCGGGAACTTGGGTGAGAGATTGTGGGTTGATAGGGACTTGAATGGGTGGTGGGGTAACATGTTGAGTATTGGAAGGAATTTGGTTAAATGAGTTTTGGAACATGAGATATGGATTGGCATAATGGGGGTTAACATGAGCTTGATTTGTAGCAGGTGGGTTTATGGGATGTGAGTTCATGACTGGTGGGCTTATGGGTTGAGTATTTTGTGGAGGAAAATGGTTAGGAATAGGAGATTCCAAAGATGGAATATGAGGAGGCATTGGAGCAGTGATCCTTGGTTCCTGAGGAGGGGTGTTGGAGACCGGTAACTTGCCAAAGTTCCTAACACACTCAACTTCTCCTTGCAAATCAGCAATTTGTTGCTCTAAGAGAGCAATATGTTCATCATTACTAGTGTCGTCCTTAGTTCCCGAAGTTTCAGGATTATCTTCAGTAGGGGTGACACTTTCAATGTCCAATAGGTCTGCCATTTGTGTATCAATCACGTAAGTTCTTGGCCTTGTAACTGCCCATTAAGGTAAAGCATTTGCGTCGTCAGACATCTCGATTGTCAGCGTGAATAAGCCTTTTGGGGAATAGGATAAAAAAATAAAAAATAAGATAAAAAAAATACAAAAAGCGACGTTACATGAGGTGACAAAATATCAAGTAATTTTAATATGTGCAAATAAATCACATAATAAGCAAGTAGTGCATAACGAACATATTAAACAAGTATTAAAAGCAAGCAACAAGTCAATAAGGCATCTTGTATAGCTCTTAAATAATTAAACAGATATATATTCTAAAAATAAAGTACAAAAATATCTTTATAACTTCATTACACCTTGTACAATAAAGATAAACCTAGTAAACAAAGTTTAAAAATATTGTTGTGCCTTGACTAACGTCGCCTTTGTTGATGTCGCTAGGATCAATCTTGTATCAACCAAAGTTTGGGATCTTGACAGCCATTTGAACTGCAAAACAAATGGTTAGCTTATATATTACTAATAAAATTTAATTAATTAAGAGCAAATAGTCGGTATTTAGGCACAATTATCCTTCAAATATGCACACATATTATGATAAGGTGTCACTAGGGTCATGAACCCGCTTGGACATTTGGTAAGGTAAACTAATGTTCTTAATACGCCATGGGTATTAAGACTCTTAGGGTTGCATGATGCATGTTATTTTAAAGGTGTTGGTTTAGCTTTATCTTATGTTGACTAAGAGTTGGTTTACTAGAGACAAGATTCTCGAGTTGACAACTCGAGTGAGAAGGCTACGCTATCACATGAAAATAGATTCGGACATCCCGCGCATACGCCAATTCTCCTAACTTTTAGAATTTTGAAAGAAATTTGCGGGTGTGCAAAACACACCTTGTGTTTACGTGTGATAGTGTGAGTTTTCCAGAATTGAAAGAATTATGAACGAAATGACAATTTATATAAAGCAATAATAAATAAACAATTTATATAAAGCGGTAACAAATAAATAATTTATATCACATAAGCATGAAAAATAAAGCATTAGGTAATTAAAATAAAACAAACAACTAAAAATGAAACAAGCAAATGTTAAAAGCTTAATTATTAATCTAAGTCTGTTATGGTTTAGAACCTAAAGTCCCCAGTGGAGTCACCAAGATGTTATACCTCATTTAACTTGAGATTCAAACGGTGTACAACATATTGGTGAATCTTAATGTTATTTAAAAGAGTCGCCACCTAATTATGTTAAAGGTGAATTAGGACACCTATTTTACTAAAGTTATGATAAATTAACTCTATATTAAGGTCTGCTTAACCTTATGCAATTCTAGGTAATGGTTTAATTTATCCTAAAGGTAAGGGGTAAGACATCCTTTAAGATCAGTTAAAAACTATTAACCAACCAAACTTAGGTTAATTAATTATTATTTTTAAAAAGAGTGCTAATAGATTAAGTAATTAAGTAACCGAGTTGGAAAACATTTTTAATTTTAAAAGCTCTTTTGCAATTATATTAGAATGATAAATATTTAAGAAAAAGTAATTTGTCTAGGTCAATTTAGACAAATCTGTAATCCAAGGCTAAAAAAAGTAGTTGAAAAAAAAAGACATTTGCTTATTGATTGACAAAGTGTTACCTTTAGAATTTGTTTTAGAAAACAAGAGTTTTAGAACAATATATATATATATATATATTTACTTTTTTTGAAAGACACTTTCAAGTTTGAACAAAACTTAATAAATCTAGTGGATTTAAAATGGAGCAAAAAGAAGTGTTTTAAAAAGAATTTACCAAATGAAGTTTATAAAAGCTAAAGTAACTATGAGGTTTGTTTCTAACTAAAGGTACCCAAATCCAAACATCTATATTATGTTAGCTATCATGAAACGAGAAACTAACATATATCCAAAACACATAAGCAAGTTTAGCATAAAAAGAAAAAATAAATAAACAGTTAATGCTAAAATATGAGTAGCCATAGGTAACCCCAAGTGAGTTTCACTTGTTTTGCTTGCTATTTGGAATAGTAAAAAATATAGTGAAGACCCCATGTGCGGGTATGCCGGTGTCAAGTCCATGAGACTCTAATTTTGCTAGTCTTTAATTGAGACTCCAATTTTGCTCCAAAGTTCATGCAAGTAAAGATAATTAGTAAGCCAATCCAACCTTTCTCGATATCGAATAAACTAGAAATAGAATTGAGTTAAATAGCATAACGAATATACCATCCAAAACATGAAAACACGCAAATGCGCATAAAGCTCAAAGCCACTACTACAAACAACTTTTAAAGCATAAAAATAATAGGCAAATCTTTTCATATTTAAGCTACAAAAGTACTACTCATTAGAGATTTGAATAATAAAAAAAATTATGATATAAGCTTTCAGGTAGGCAAAGTAGTGTGCTTTTACAAGCATGAATCTATATTTTATTAGGGAAAGACACAAAATCTGCACAATACACATATTTATATATAACTAAACAAAAATAATAATTAATACTTAAAAAAAAAAAAAATCAAAGAGCTCGGGCGCAGGTTAGTGTGCACTAACTTGCATTTAGCCAGAATGGGGAGGGGACGACCACGCAGGGAGACCCAGCGACATCGCGAGGAAGAAATAATGCAGGGTATTACGAGTAGTGCAATAACAGGCACAACACACGCTAATAGGAGTAGGGTTACTGAATCCCAACTGAAAACACCTGAAGGAGTTCCAATTGAGTTGGAGAAGGAGAATGAAACACCAGATAGGGACGAGTAGTGGCCGGAATTACTAAGAAGCATGGAAGCAAAACTGGGCAGATTCAAATTTTGATGAAAACCAATAGAATAGTAACACAATCAAAACCCTCCGGATCCACTCAGAGGAAGCTTGATCTAAATGGGGAAACAACTGCGACACCATGGACCAACCTATTTGTGACTAATCATTTGGCAACGAAAGGTATGAATCTAAACTATATTCCTCCAGTGATAATAGAAGGGGAGAAAGTAGTGGAAATCTTGGAGGAGGATGTTGCTAGAGATAATGCAAGATAGGCACCTTCAATAGTTGTGTACGTGGTAGGAAGTGCACCATCTATAGGAGCTATGGAGATATTTATAATTGAGCAGAGCACCTTTACTATCAAACCTATAATATTATACCATAAGGATAGGTATTTTGTGGTGAGATTTGCAAATGAGGAAGAGAGGGATAAGGTGCTATGTTCAGGATCTCATTACTTAATGAGAAGGCCAGTTATCATTAAGCCATGGGTACCTGAATTCAACTTCAAAGATGAGATACTTACAACTATAACATTGTGGGTTAAACTTCCAAATCTCCCTCTTAATTGTTGGAATGCAGTGGTTTTAAGTAAAATTGGCAGTAGTCTGGGGAAACTTCTGTATGCTGATGAATGTACATCCCAAGTTAATAGGATATCATTTGCTAGAATTCTAGTTGAAGTGGATATCACAAGGCCCTTGCAAAAAATGATTAAAATGCATGATCATAAAGGGAAAGTATTAGAACAACAAGTATGGTATGAATGGAACCCTATATTTTGTCGAAAGTCTCCAAGTAGGACACTCATGTGTAGAAAAGCCAGGAGCACAGATACAAAAGAAAGGAATGAATCAAGGAAAGAAGAAAGAATGGGTTCCTATTACTGATAAGGGTAAAGAACAAATCAATGAGATAGGACAGGAAACAATAAAGGTGCAGGAGGAGAGGGAACAACAACAAGGGCAGGAAATGCAAGAACAGGGTTAATGGCAAACTGTAAGACACAAAAGTAACACAAAAAGAGACCGATGGGATGGAAGGACTAATAATAACTCAGGGGAATCTAGTTGTAATGAAGGTCAGCAGAGTGGGGAAATAGGTGGAGGAAGTAGGGAGGTACCATTTAAACCCCCATTATATCTATGATAGTGACCTGGAATGTGAGAGGCTTCAACCAAGAGGTAAAACACAAAGAGTTTAGGCTGTTTCTGAAGAGGAATAAGGTTAAGATCATAGCAATTTATGAACACAGGGTTAGAGATGATAGAACAAGCTTAATTATCAATAAGACCATGACAGGTTGGAAATGGTGCTCAAACGACAGTACTACTGTAAGAGGGAGATCTGGTTGATGTGGAATCCTACTGAAGTCAATTTTATTAAAAAGGAGGATACAAAACAGTACATTCATGGGGTAGTGATGCTCAAGCATAGGAATACTCAGTTTCAATTCACTGCAGTATATGGGCTGCACACAATAGTTACTAGATTACCTTTGTGGACAACAATTAAACAAATAAATAACAGTATAAATGAACCTTGGTTGATTATGGGGGACTTTAATTCTATACTATCACATGTGGACAGGCCTGTGGGGAGCCAAGTGCAAGATGCAGAGGTAAGAGATTTTAGGGAGTGTCTAAGGGATTGTAACCTGGCATAATTGCAGATAGGAGGAATGGAATATACATGAACAAATGGACATGTGTACAGTAGAATAGACAACGCAATTGGCAATGTTGCATGGATGTCTAAGATGCCAACACAAGTCATGGCTATGAATCTTTTGTTTTCAGATCACTCTCTATTAGGGTTGATAATAGAGGAGCAAAGGGATGAACAAAAAAGACCATTCAACTTTTACAACTGTTTAGGAGATCATCCAAAATTCGAAGAAGGGGTTCAAGCAGGCTGGCAAATAACAGGAGGTGGTATGAAAGGAATTTAGAGGAACCTGAAAATGGTAAGGAGGGAAATGCAGAAACTAAATAAGAGAGAATTTATGGGTGTTGTTGAGAAAGTACACAGAATTATGAGGGATCTTATGAGCATGCAGACTAAAATGAGGGAGGCTCCAGTACAACATAATATGATAGATGAGGAAAAGTTAATGAGAACTAAGCTAGTAAAATGAAGTCAGATAGAGGAGAGCATATATAAACAGAAATCTAGAGTGCAATGGCTCAAGCTAGCAAATGCTAACAATGCTTATTTTTTTGCTAGTATGAAGAACAGGAAATCACATAATCAAATTAACATGATAACAACAGAGGATGGCACAATCATTAAAGAAGTAAATGAAATAAGACATGAAGTTGTGGGATTTTATCAAAAGTTATTAGGGCAGACTAACAAGCACATGCCAGTAGCACAACCAAAGGTGTTCAAAGCAGGGCCTAGACTTACCAGGATATAACAGTTAGAGCTTATTCAACCATTTATTGAAGTTGATGTCAGGGTAGCACTGGGGAGCATTGGGGACTCTAAGACTCCAAGAGAGGATGGTTTTAATGCTTACTTTTTCAAAAAAGCTTGGCCAGACATAGGGGAGGAGGTAACTGCAGCTGTCCTAAACTTTTTCCAAACTAATGAAATGTATGGTCCTGTGAACAAGACTTCTGTTACTCTTATTCCTAAAACACAACATCCTACATCTATTAAGGAGTATAGGCCTATTTCTTGCTGCACTACCATGTATAAAATCATTTCAAAAATTCTCACACATAGAATGCACAATGTAATGGAGTACTTAGTGGATTCAAGTCAGGCTGCATTTGTACCTGGTAGAATGTTAACTAATAATGTACTAATGAGTCATGAATTGGTCAAGGGGTATTGAAGGAAAGGAGTTTCTCCAAGGTACATGTTTAAAATTGACATGCATAAGGCATATGATTCCTTGGAATGGCAATTCTTGGAGCAGGTTTTAATAGGAATGCAAATCCCACAAAAATTCATAGATTGGGTAATGACTTGTGTAAGGATAGTATCATATTCAATCATGATAAATGGTTGCCTTAGTCCAACTTTCCAGGCTAAGAGAGGAGTGAGACAAGGTGATCAATTATCTCCCTATTTATTTGTTCTTGCTATGGATTATCTCACTAGGTTCCTGAAGAATCTGAAGTCCAAATCAGTATTCAAATATCATCCTAGATGCCACAAACAACATATTATACAACTAAGCTTTGTTGATGACCTCCTATTGTTTAGTAAAGGGGATGTTGCCTCCACTACCCTATTGTATGAATGTTTTCAACAATTCTCAAAGGTGTCAGGATTGATAGCCAATTAGGCTAAGAGTTGTGTATATTTTGGTGGAGTGTCAGAGGAAACACAACAACAGATATTACAGCATACAGGCTTTAGTAAATGAACTCTTCCATTTAGATACCTTGGGGTGCCTTTGAGCTCAAATAAACTATCAATCAGTCAGTGCCAACCACTCATAGATAAAATGATAGGCAGAATCACTTCATGGACAGTCAAATTCTTATCATATGCAGGAAGGCTTCAGTTGGTGACTAGTGTCTTATCAGCCATGCAAAGATTTTGGTCACAGATCTTTCTATTGCCTAAGAAAATTTTACAAAAACTAGAATCCATGTGCAAAAGTTTTATGTGGAATGGTGAATCACAAAGTAAAGGGAAAGCACTCATAGCCTGGGAAACACTCTGCAGGCTAAAGGTTGTTGGAGGTCTTAATATTACTGACATTTATGTGTGGAACAAAGTATCCCTTTAAAACATTTGTGGAACCTATGCAAGAAAAAAGATAAACTATGGTTTGTGTGGGTTCATACCTTCTATCTAAAGGGTAGGAAACCATGGGAGGTGGAAATCAAGCAAGCATCATGGGTTGTGAAGAAAATTCTTACAGCAGGACAATGGCTAGAAGAGAGGGGCTTGTAGGTAAATGAGATCATGGAGGAAACAAAATTCAATATCAAAGGAATGTATCAGAAGCTAAAAGGAGAATACAGTAAGGTTTCCTAGAGAAGATTAACTTGCAACAATCTTGGCAATCTTAAATGGGTATTTGCTTTATATGTGGCTATACATAGAAGGCTATACAATAAAGACACTCTGAATAAATGGGTAATTATAGAAGATGATGTATGCTTATTATGCAAGGTAGAAGTTGAAACAAATCAGCACTTGTTTTTCACTTGTAGCTTCTCAAGGCAACTATGGCAAAAGATACTGAACTGGCTACTCATTAACAGAGGTTGTGAAGGATGGAATGAAGAACTGGAATGGGCCACAGGGCATGCTAATAACAAATCTATCATGGCAGATATTTACAGGATGACACTAGCAGCAACAATTTATCAGATATGGAAGGAAAGGAACCTCAGAATTTTTCAACACAAGGAGAGGAACATAAGCATGATAAGCAGATTAATTACACAATACATTCATCATAGAGCTAGCTTGATTCCTAGACTAAAAGGATATATGCAAAACCTTAATTTTTATCCTTGGAATAGTTTCTAGTTAGAGGTAGAATGAGTTGTAGTAGAACTCTGAGAGTGGAACATGTCCACATCCAGAAAGCTAAAATGTACATAAGTGACAAATCTGGTAATAAAGTTTACAGTTACCAAAGGAATAAAAAAAAATCAATCCTTTAAGGATATTTCTACCTAGCAAAACATAATACTGCAAAAGATTCACAAAACTTAAACTTAACAGAATATATTTTAACATCACTTACTATTATAGCCAACAATAAAGATCACTCTTAACCCATAACTTTTCAAAATAGGCGTAACAAATATTATCACAGAAGCAAAATTAGAAGAGAAAGGAGGCAAATATCACTTGTTGCCGGGCAGTGAACGGGTGCTTTGGTTGAAAGTCTAACTTCGAACAACGACGAACTCGAGTAAAAAAACAAAGCTTCAACCAAAATTGAAAGAAATTCAAAGAAAATATTTAGAGGACAGAACAGTGGTTTAAGGTGCTATCCGGGCAGAAAAACCTCCTTTCTGAAGAATGCCAAGGCTACTATCTATAATGGCGAAAAATCAATTTTTGATGGATTTGGGCGGAATTTTAACAAAAGCTAACGTTGAATTCAAAAAATATCAAACCTTTCAACTTACTACATCAGAAATCGCAGCAGTCCTTTTTGCCTTTTGTTGACCAAATTAAAGAGGAGAGATGTGAATGAGGGAGAGAAAGAGAGTGTCTGATTTCTTTCGGAAGAAAAAGATGAATTTTTCATCAAAACGGAGCTGGTAACCTCTGTCCTTGGTTGAGATCGATGGTCATCCTCTCTGAAAGAGGAAAAGGGGAAGAAGACGAAAAGGACATGGGTAAGTGTTATTGATTAAATAAATAGGTTTAGCTGATTTAATTAAGTTTGGGCTGAAAATAGGGTTTTGGGCCGATTTTTTAGGTTATTTTTGTGAAGATTTTGATATAAAATATGGGCTGAAACATTTGGTCTAATTTGGAGCTTTTGGTCCTAGTTTTTCTATTGTTCTTCAAATTATTTTGAGCTTCTAACTTTATAACTAATACAAACATATATTATAAGATGACAACTAATAATTTACATAATAGAATATTAATATTTAAGACTTTATGCTAAATAAAATACATATACAAAAGATTGACTTAGTATTATTTAATAAATATGAAACTTGAATTATAATGACAACAATCAACTTTTAAAGAAAAGGTGTAAAAAGTGATAATGGTAATTTTGATAATAATATATATAATTTTAGTAGTAATTATAAAAATATAACAACGACGATTATAATAGTCATGATGAATAGACGTAGTAGTAAAAATATTTGTGAAAAAATATAATATGATACGTTATTAAATTAGAAGCTCCAAAATAATAAATTAGAAGAAAGGATGGTCAAAATTCGGTGTCAACAATCACATATTTCCTAGATATGTTTATTGATCTCAACCAAATATATTTTTGATAATCACTCAAATTGTGGTCTTTTCAGACAAATTGCTCGTTTGATTTGTTAGCAGCAACAATCGAGCACTTACGGACACTTTCAACAAAATTGACTTGTCTTGTGGAATGATTTGATACGACACTATTTCAAAATGAAAATTGATAGCTTTCTTGAAATCAAACGTCATAATTTCCTACAATTTCATGGTCGATAAACCTTGACACAGTTGATCAGAATAAATAATTTATATCGATATTTGGTCACTCTAATATCTCCACCTATAAGAGTGGTATTATATTTTGCATGCCTATTAATAAAATTATAGTATCATGAATAATAATAGCATAAGTACTGCACCAATTTCTTTACGATATTGTAACTCCTTAGATTTGAAAAAAGGGCTAGAAAAGGGAAAACATGCAGGTCCACGAACCCAAAATGAACCATAGACCCTTCACGGCACTCTAGACGGGCCGCGTAGGGGTCTACGACCCGTTAAGGGCATTGTGGGACCATCCAGGACTACCCCTAGGTAGGAGTAACCTGGATGGTACCCAGACGGTCCGTCTAGGGGTCCTTACAAGTCACCCAGTTAGTAAGGTTACATCCAAGGTCATTGTTAAGGACCACGAAAGCCTAGACGGTCCGTAAAGCTACACAAGGACAGTGAAAGAGACTTATCACACTTTGAATTTTGGGTCAACTTCCAATGATCATATCTATCAGCACAAAATAAAGTAGGTGGCTCATGACCTATCAAATTAAACATCTTTGATTTCTCTTTCCAACGCCACCAAGTTTACCTAATTCAAAGCCCGGAGTAAAATGTTATGCCCATGTTAGTGAAGCCCTGTCGGGCAGGGCATCATCACGACCCACTAGACGGGTCGTGATGCTCTAGACGGCCCGTGAAGCCCCTCATGAGAGGCACTTCTTCAGCTTTAGTCAGGGTTGTTTCAGTCTTTTTCTAATTGTTTAACTCAATACTGTCATTTTTCCTTCTACCCTAGGCCCTATATAAATATTTTTGTAACACCCCACTATTTGAAAGATCTAGAATTAGAAAGAACCATTTTTGGAAAGAATAAAAATTGGAAATTTGGCAAGCATGTTAAGTATGAGTTTTGGGGCAACTTCAAACGACCATAATTTTCAGTACAAGATGAGTTAGGTGGCATATAAGATGTCAAATGAAAGGTCTTGGAATTACCTTTCCAACGCCACTGAGTTTTCAAATTTTCAAGCTCGTATGAGAGAGATATGCCCATTTGAAGTCGGGCTGTCTAGATAAGAAAAGTCAACCGGATTTAAAGGGGTATTTTGGTCTTTTCATTACCCAATTGATTTATTTCATTTTTATGAATTTATTTGGGGTCTAAACTGAGTTAGTTTAGTTTACGCAATTAAGAATTACGCTAGGGATTTGAGAGAAGAGAAAAGAGGAGAAAACTCAAGGCGTTCTTGGAGATTTCTTGTGGAATCGAAGTCATTTCTCCAAGGGTTGATCCCTAAAGAGGTATGTGATATTTTCATAGCATTGGGTTCATTCACCCACGTATCAATCATGTTTATTTCAGTGAAATTCATTCTAGAAAGTTGAAAGTTTGATGATCTTGAATTGTGTTCGTGAAATTGGCTTTCGTTCTTGAGATTTGATGGGATTGTTAAGTTCTTGATGGAATCGTGTCGATTTTAGAGTTGTTTATGAGTAGATTCTTGTGTACATGTACTGGGTATCTGAATCTATAGAGAAATTGAGAAAAAGAATCGAATTTAGGTGAATTGGGGTTAGAAAATGAAGAAGGAAAAAGTCAAGCAGATTCTAGCACGCAAGTCCACGTCACGGACTTGCTCCCCCAGTGAAAAAATCTCCCCTTCACGTCACAGAAAGGACGTGGACTCCACTGTTTCAAAAATCATTTCACGACCAAATAATAAAATGCATCTCCGCATTGCAGACTTGCTTCAAACAGTGATTTCTTGATCATTTCTCATGTTTCACTATCTAAAAAACACTCTTAAACATCACGAGATCTTTCCTATCACAAATCACAACCTTGAATTCATAAATCAAATTCAAGGTAGAGTTGAGAGTCAAGTCTTGAGGGTTCTTCGAGTCATTTTAAGAAGTCTTTTACTAATATTTTAAACTTGTTTTAAGACTTTAGCATTGAGATTGAGAAAGAGTAGAGCTGAGTTCATGATTTATGAAGTTATCTCTTGAGTTGTCTTAATTGTTAAGTAAAGTCTTCCGCTGAGTAGTAAGCCAATCCAACGGTTTGCTTGGGGCCAGCAATGGTTCTCGAGTGTCAGTCCCGCCCAGGATGTAGGCTCGGGGCGTGACAAACTTGGTATCAGAGCATAGAGTTCAAGAGTCCTAGGGAGTCTATAAAGCCCTGTATGTAGAGTCCTAGTTACCGGTGTGAAGAGCGTCACATCTATAATTAGAAGGCTGCAATATTTAGGAACTATCTCACTTCTTTCATACTTATTTCGTGTGACAGAGTCTATCTCAAAAAAGTTTCTTCTAATTCATGCTTGCATGTGTCTTTCAGATTATTCCTCCACGAAGAGCTGTCAGAGGTCGTACTGCTAGGAGGAATGTTGAGGAACAAGGGGTACCTAATGCACCTGAAGTGAAACCCCAAGGAAAGGTCACTAATGCTGAGTTTTGGGAAACTGTCTGGATGTTGAGTCAAGCTATGACCAATCAAGTTGGACAGAGATAGAATCGACAGGAAGTGGCTGATACTTCTAGGATCCGTTCAAGGATGAATCCTCCAAACTTCACTAGTTCAAGTGTCACTGAGGATCCAGAAAATTTTGTAGAGGAACTACAGAAAGTGTTTGAGGTTATGTGTGTTGCTGATGCAGAGCGAGTGGAACTAGCTGCATATCAAGTGTTTCTAGAATCTGCTTGACCAATGGAAGAAGGGTAGAGTTGAGGGTGTACCGATTTTAAGCTGGGCTTTGTTCGATAGTGCTTACTTGGGGCATTTCTTTCCCCGGGAACTGAGAGAAGCAAAGGTATGAGAATTCCTTACTCTTAAGCAGGAATCGATGAGTGTTCATGAGTACAGTCTGAAGTTCACCCAACTTTCTCGTTATGCCCCGGAGATAGTTGCTGACATGAGGACCAGGATGAGTTTGTTTGTTGCTGGGTTGTCTCGTCTGTCCAGTAAAGAGGGTAAGGCGGCTATGCTGATAGGAGATATGGACATAGCAAGGTTGATGATCCATGTGATAAGCTGAGGGACATAAAAGAGTTTAGAAACAAGAAGGCTAAGACATCAGGGAATGAGTCCGGACATCAGAAGAGTAATGCCAATTGGTCATCCTTCCAACATAAGCAAAAGGGACCTGTTCCATCATCTACTAGTGCACCTACACCAAGGAACAGAGGTGAGTTCAATAATTAGAGTTCGCAGAATTTCAGAGCTAGAACTGCACAGTCTTAAGGTAGTGTGGCACAAGGAGGTAATTAGGCTCCTACATGTGCTAAGTGTGGTAGGAACCATGCAAGTACATGTCGCGATGTCCCATTAGTTGTTTCTAGTGTGGTCAAGAGGGTCACTTACTGAAAAAGTATTCTAAGAACAGGCAGGGCAGTGGAAATAGGGGCAATAAAGCCCAATCTTCTTCAGTTGCTCTACCAGATAGAGTTGTACCTAGAGGCGCTACTTCAGGGATTGGCGGAGGAGCGAACCACTTATATTCTATCACTAGTCGCCAAGAGCAAGAGAATTCTCCAGATGTTATCACTGGTTTGATCAAAATCTTTACTTTTGATGTTTATGCTTTGCTAGATCCAGGAACGAGTCTATATTTTGTGACTCCTTATATTGCCATGAATTTTGATATTCTTCCTGAGCAACTTCTTGAGCCCTTCAGTGTTTTTACACCTGTTGGTGAGTCTATTCTAGCTGAGAGAGTCTACCGTTATTGTATTATTTCTATCAATCACAAGAGCACCATGACTGACTTAGTTGAGTTAGATATGGTAGATTTGATGTCATTCTAGGTATGGACTGACTTCATTCTTGTTATGCCTCAGTCGATTGTAGAACTCAAGTTGTTAAGTTCCAGTTTCCTAATGAGCCAGTTATAGAGTGGAGTAGCAGTTCAGCAGTGCCTAAGGGTCGTTTCATTTCGTACCTTAAGGCAATAAAGTTAGTTTCCAAGGGTTGTGTCTATCACTTAGTCCGAGTTAATGACTCTAGTGTTGAGACATCTCCTATTCAGTCAGTTCCAGTTGTGAGTGAGTTTCTAGAAGTCTTTCCAGATAATCTACCTAGAGTCCCTCCTAAGAGAGAAATAGACTTCTGTATAGATATTCTTCCTGATACTCATCCTATATCTATTCTGATGTATAGGATGGCACCATCAGAGTTGAAAGAGTTAAAAGAGCAGTTGAAAGAACTCCTTGAGAAAGGTTTTATTCGACCAAGTTCTCACCTTGGGGCGCTCCAGTCTTATTTGTGAGGAAAAAGGATGGTTCTCTTAGAATGTGTATAGACTACCGTCAGTTGAACAAGGTTACTATCAAGAATAAGTATCCTCTTCCGAGAATTGATGATATTTTCGATCAACTTCAGGGTGCCACTTGTTTTTCTAAGATAGACCTCAGATCGGGCTATCATCAGTTGAGAGTAAGAGAAAGTGATATTCCTAAGACAACTTTCAGGACCTGCTATGGTCATTATGAGTTCCTAGTTATGTCTTTTGATTTGACCAATGCTCCGACAGCATTCATGGACCTTATGAATAGAGTATTCAAGCATTATTTATATATGTTTTTTATCGTATTAATTAATGACATCCTAATCTATTCGAGGAATAAGGAAGATTATGCTAGTCATCTCAGAATAGTTCTCCAAACTCTCAGAGATAAGGAGTTATATTGTTTCTGGTGATGGAATTAGAGTTGATACTCATACAATAGATGCAGTGCAAAATTGACCTAGACCCACATCTCCAACTGATATTAGGAGTTTCTTGGGGTTGGCTGGATATTATAGAAGGCTTGTCGAGGGATTCTCATCTATTTCATCCCCATTGACTAAGTTGACTCCGAAAAGAGTAAAATTTCAATGGTCTGAAGCTTGTGAGAAAAGTTTCAAGAATCGCAAACTAGGTTGACTACTGCCCAGTATTGACCTTACTAAAAGGTACGCAAGGCTTTGTGGTATATTTTGATGCGTCCAGAGTCGGCTTGGGTTGTGTGTTAATGCAAAATGGCAAGGTTATAGCTTATGCCTCCAAACATCTTAAGATTCACGAGAAGAATTACCCAACCCATGGTCTAGAGTTGGTTGTTGTAGTATTTTCTTTGAAAATATGGCGTCACTATCTTTGTGGTGTTCATGTAAATGTGTTCACCAATCACAAGAGCCTTCAATATGTTTTTAGTCAGAAAGAACTTAATCTCAGACAGAGGAGGTGGTTAGAGTTACTCAAAGATTATGATATAAGTATTATTTATCACCCAGGTAAGGCTAATGTTGTTGCTGATGCTTTGAGCAGGTTGTGTATGGGTATTACCGCCCATGTTGAGGAAGAAAAGAGAGAGTTAGCGAAAGATGTGCACAAACTTGCACGATTAGGAGTTCGACTGATGGATTCCACCGAAGAAGAAGTAGTAGTGATGAATGGGGCTGAATCATCATTAGTGTCTGAAGTGAAAGAGAAACAAGACCAAGATCCAATTTTGCTTGAATTGAAGACAAATGTTCATGAGCAAAAAGTAATAGATTTTGAACAAGGGGGAGATGATGTATTGAGATATCAAGGTAGATTGTGTGTGGCAAGGGTGGATGAACTCCAAGAGAGGATCATAGAGGAAGCTCAGCTCTAGATATTCTATCCATCCGGGTTCCACAAAGATGTATCATGATTTGAGAGAGGTATATTGGTGGAGTAGCATGAAGAAATGTATTGCAGATTTTGTTGCTAAGTGCCCGAATTGTCAACAAGTTAAAGTAGAGCACCAAAGGCTAGGTGGTATGGCTCAGAATATAGAACTTCTAGAATGGAAGTGGGAGATGATCAATATGGACTTAATTATTGGCTTGCCACGGTCTCGCAGGCAACATGATTATATTTGGGTGATTGTGGATCGAATGACAAAATCAGCCAATTTTTTGCCGGTAAAGACTACTCATTCAATAAAAGATTATGCCAAGTTATATATATTCAAGAGGTAGTAAGACTTCATGGAGTCCCAGTGTCTATTATTTCAGACAGAGGTGCCTAATTTACTACACAATTTTGGAAGTCATTCCAGAAAGGCTTGGGTTCAAAGGTGAACTTGAGAACTGTTTTTCATCCTCAGACAGATAGTCAAGTAGAGTGCACTATTCAAACTTTAGAAGATATGTTAAGGGATTGTGTGATTGATTTCAAGGGTAATTGGTATGATCACCTACCTCTCATTGAGTTTGCTTATAACAATAGTTATCATTCTAGCATCCAGATGGCTCCTTATGAAGCTCTTTATGGGAGAAGGTGCAGATCTCCTATTGGATGGTTGGAGGTTGGTGAAGCTGGGTTGATAGGACCAGACTTAGTTCATCAAGCTATGGAGAAAGTGAGTTATTCAAGAAAGGTTGAAAACAGCGCAGAGTTGTCAAAAATCTAACACTGATGTTAGGAGAAAGGACTTAGAGTTTGAAGTAGATGATTGGGTATATGGAAGGTTTCACCCATGAAGGGTGTTATGAGATTTGGTAAGAAGGGGAAGCTCAGTCCCCGGTATATTGGTCCTTAGAGAATATCCAAGAGGATAAGTAATGTATCTTATGAGTTGGAGCTACCGCAAGAGTTAGCAATGGTCCATCCGATATTTCATATTTCCATGTTTAAGAAGTGCATGGGCGATCCTTCACTTATCATAACTACTAAGGATATTGGTCTTAAGGATAACTTATCTTATGATGAGATTCATGTTCAGATTCTAGATCACCAAGTTCGCAAGTTGAGAACCAAGGAGGTAGCATCAATCAAGGTCTTATGGAGAAATCAGTTTGTTGAGAAAGCTACATGGGAAGCTAAGGAGGATATGAAGAAGAGATATCCGCATCTCTTTGAGTCCGGAGAAATTCCAGATCAAGGTACTAATTCTCATCGTAGTACTCTTTAATTGATATATTGAATGTGTTAGATTTGCTTGTTGGGTGTTTGAGCTGGATGTTAGATGTTACACCCTTAGCCTACTAAAAGTAATCTCATTCGAGGACTAATGTTGCCAAGGGGGGGATATATTGTAACACCCCGTTATTTGAAAGAGCTAGAATTAGAAAGAACCATTTTTGGAAAGAATGAAAATCTAAAATTTGGCAAGTATGTTAAGTATGAGTTTTGGGTCAACTTCAAACAACCATAATTTTTAGTACAAGATGATTTAGGTAGTAAATAAGATGTCAAATGGAAGGTTTTGGAATTATCTTTCCAATGCCATCGAGTTTGCAAATTTTTGAGCTTGTATGAGGGAGACATGCCCGTTTGAAGTTGGGTTGTCTGGATAAGGAAAGTCAACGGGATTTAGAAGGGTATTTTGGTATTTTCATTACCCAATTGATTTATTTCATTTTCAGGAATTTATTTGGGGTCTAAACTGAGTTAGTTCAATTTACGCAATTAAGAATTACACTAGGGCTTTGAGAGAATAGAAAAGAGGAGAAAAGTCAAGGAGTTCTTGGAGATTTCTTGTGGAATAGAAGTAGTTTCACCAAGGGTTGATCCCTAAAGAGGTATGTGAGACTTTCATAGCGTTGGGTTTGTTCACCCACACGTCAATCATGTTTAGTTCAGCGAAACTCATTCTAGAAAGTTGAAAGTTTGATGATCTTGAATTGTGTTCTTGAAATTGGCTTTCGTTCTTGATGGAATATTCTTGTGTACATGTACTGGGTATCTGAATCTAAAGAGAAATTGAGAAAAAGAATCAAATTTAGGTGAATTGGGGTTAGAAAATGAAGAAGGAAAAAGTCGAGAAGATTCTGGCACGAAAGTCCGCGGCGCAAACTTGCTCCCCCAGTGTACAAATTTTCCCTTCACATCACGAAAAGGACGTGGACTCCATTGTTTCAAAAATTATTTCACGACCAAAAAATAAAATGCATCTCCGCTTCACGGACTTTCTCCCATACAGTGATTTCTTGATCATTTCTTATGTTTAACTATCTAAAAACTCTCCTAAACATCACGAGATATTTCCTATCACAAATCAAAACCTTGAATTCATAAATCATATTCAAGGTAGAGTTGAGAGTCAAGTCTTCAAGGTTCTTTGACTCATTTTAAGAAGTCTTTTACAAATCGTTTAAAGTTGTTTTAAGACTTAAGCATTGAGATTGAGAAAGAGTAGAACCGAGTTCATTTTCTTTAAAATTTTATATGGGGACTATGTATTCCCAAAAAGTAAATGTTTTCACATTTAAGATGAGGGAAACACCGATTTCCAAATGAGTTTTCATGAGTAGTTTTGAGTTCCATCTCTTTTAAGAGATAAGTTTTGAGTAATAATCTCAAACCACTGAGAAAGAGTTATGTTTTTTAAACATATGAGCTAAGTATATTTTGGGAGTAGTATTGAGCACTGATATGGGGATGAGTTCATAATAACTCAAGTCTCATAAACCATGTAGCCAACGTGGGTAGAAAGGGACATACTTTTTAGATGATTCCTTAATGCTTTTAGCATAGACTAGTGGATCCACTTAGTTGAGGCAATCTATATCCCGATAAGTTATAGGACAGTTCTGGCAGCATGGGTGAGACGTTGTATCATCACATAGCTTATAGTGATGGTTGTCGGTTAGAGAAACTCCCACAGAAATGTATTACTTTATTATATATATAAATTGAGATGTTATTGTATTTCTCCAATACAGTGAGTTTCTATCTACTGTTTAAATACTTTATATAAACTGCATCTTTAGTGTTGGTTATTTCTACATTGAGTTGAGTATCCATAAGTTGAGTAAAGCTGAGGTAAGTGTCTCTTTCATATTCCAGTTCAAGCTTATGTGTTGTTTAGATTTCCCCTCGCATGCTCGTACATTCAATGTAGTCATTTGGCCTGCATCATTTTATGATGCAGATACAGGTAATTAGGATCAGCATCCAATGCTTCGTTGATCCAGTTGAGCATTTCAGAGTTATTTGGTGAGCCTCATTGCTTCCGGAGGATACCCTTTTTTCATTGCTTTGTTATCTTAGTTGTTAGGATGATCGGGGGTCTTGTCCCAACATCCCTCATAGTATTAGATGCTTCATAGACAGTTAGACATTAGCAGTTTAGTAGTCCTATTCATTTAAGTTGTTTTGATTATAAGACTTGAGTTGCCTTTATGGCCAGTTGAATGTTTTGCCTTTACACATTCTAAGTTTGATTTATGAAGTTATCTCTTGAGTTGTCTTAATTATTGAGTAAAGTCTTCCGCTTAGTAGTGAGTTAGGCCAAGGGTTCGCTTGGGGCCAGCAATGGTTCTCGAGTGCCAGTCCCGCCCAGGGTGTAGGCTCGGGGCGTGACAATTTTTACCCCCAAAATCACCCAATTCAATTCACTCTCTTAAATTCTCAAAACTTGATCAAGTTCATCCTCTCAAATATTTCTCTCTCTAAGGAAAAAGAAGAAATCTAAGATTTCAAGATCAAGTCTCCATATTCACCATTCGCTTGAAGGCTTTGAACTCCAAGTTATGATAGTCTTTACCTATGGAGCTCTTTCCTCCGTAGGAATCCTAAATTCTCCAATTTTGTAAAGATAGATTCCCCAATCAAATTAAGGTTTTATTCAATTGTCGAGGTTCCTTTGAATGTTGATCAAATTGATTGTTTTATATCTTCTTACGCATGAATTGAAGTATTGCATGTTATAAGTAGAATCCCCCATGAACCCATGCATAACCTATATTTTATAGACTATGATGATACAATGTGAGTGTTGAACTATGAAAGATGAATTTATGAAGATATGCATGTTCTTTATGAAATTGATGAAAATGATTTAAGTTGCTTTGAGAGTAAAGCATCAATGTTGTTGTTGTTGTGAAAAGATTTCTCACATACTACTCAATACATGAATGTGAAAGGGTTTTCTCACATAAAGAATTCTTATACTTGAAAGGTTTTCTCAACTAAATTTTGAATCAAGATTTAGGAGCTATTCTAATTAAACCTAGCTTGGATTGGATACTTGATGTGCCTTCCATGGATGATAAGGCAAGTAAATACTAATAACTATTCAGTGGGGTTTATTCTTAGCACCGAGAGGATATTCAAATGGAAGCTCTCTCGTAGCTTGAGGCTAAGTTTCTAGTAGCAATCTACTTATCCCATAACTATGTACCACCATAGGATAATTGTATTAGATAGATATTACCTAGTGGATCCACTTAAGCTAGAAGTTATGGTTATTACCTTGGCAAGTAAGAACATATCTTTTCGGTATTGGATAGGCACCAGAGTCTATGGTATAGCTCACATGGTATATATATCGGTTAATGGCTACTTCCCACAATAATGGACTAAGGTTACTTCTAGAAGTATCACACATGTGTTTAAAGATGACTTCACTTGCATTGACCAAGATCACAGTTATGTTTTCTAACCTCTTATCTTATGGATTAACTTGGTCTTTGCATGTCATGAAAAGTCCTTTTAGCATGATTTTATAACTCTTATGCATTGATATCATACTTGGTACATTCTTTGTACTAACGCATACTCTAGCCTATGTTGTTTCACAAATGTAGGGTCCGACGCTCCTATCTCGCATCCTCGTGACTAGTGATTTCTTTAGTAGCTTTGAAGATTGGTGAATCCTTGTGTTCTGAGTACCAAACCATTTATTGCTTATTGTCTTTACTTTTTCATATTGTATGTTATGTATGGGTTACATCACAATCACTCTTGATGTAATAGTTATCTTTGAGTGTATGTTAGACTTCCGCTTCATTTTGTCAAACTCTTAGATATAAAATTGTCTTTCGAACTCTTTCAATTATATTATCTTGTATGATGTATGCTAAGTGGCTTGTGTAGGGCCTCTCGGGGTCTTATATGCCATGCCACGTCTAGGGTCTACTTTGGGTCATGACAGACATGATACTTTCTAAATATTTTATTGAGATCAAAATTGATCTTTATGTTTAAGCAATCTCACAACCATTGGGGTACTATTCAATAGAATCGCTTTAAAACCTTTTAAAACCTTCAGAGATTGTCATATAACATATATTGTCTATCTAGACATGATAATCATTCATTATACGTATTCAAATTTTTCATATTTTTTCATACTGAAAGAAACCTCATTGCATCCACCATGAGAGACCACATCTCCATACAATAATTCCAGGACTTTACGAAAAATATTTATGCCACAAGGCACAACTCGTATTTTATATCTTACAGATTTTTTATTTTATTTTATTTGACCCTTATCATAATAACTTGTTTGTACCCCATTGACATTATATTTTCATATATGAACTATAAGTTCAGGAGATCACTATACCAAGTGAAATAAAATATACTTGAATTGTGTACTCTCTTAGGCCAATCTTTATCTGTCAACTCTATTTAACAAATTTAATATCAAGATCCTCGTCACCATTTATAATTTTGAGCACTACATTATATTCATGATATCGTCGACGGTTATTCGATATCGATTCTAATGTCACATAATTTATTAAGCTCTCTTTATTTTTCATCATTTTCAGGTAGCTGAATCTTGGCCAAAGTTTTATGAAGTGTTATGTCATGGTGCTCTTTCTAAATCACTTGCATCATTATCATGATTATCTTAACCATTTGCTCTTCTTCTTCAAGAATTTTTTTTAATCTTTCGAAATTGATTTACCTATCACATTTCAGGCTTGCCATAAATTATGTCCTTCAAGGACTTTTTATTGGAGCACTATATCTGAATTATAACATAGGTTCATCAAATGTGTCTGACGTTTCACTTAAATTATCTTTTCAATGAGGATCATACCAATGATAATTCATTATGTATAACTTATTTTCCAGTTGCTTATCCTCTCTCCCCCTATTGTTAGAAAATCTAAAATTCATCCAACTTTATTTGGGAACTCATCTTTGTGCAATGTGTAATGGTGGAGCAATTAAATAATATACCGCACATTTAAATTTTTAGACAAGAATTATTTGGTTCCTGACCTGAACCAATTGTGATAGGAAAACCTTGTTGGCTTAATATGTACACATGTTTCTACATTTTGAATAACACATCTCATACCAAATTTCTTTTGAGAGTTTGTTCTCATAACTAACGGTTTAGCTATAATTGGAGGCATACAATTTTTGGTTAAACCACTTGGATATAAACCAAGATCATCAATATAATTTAATAATTTGAAATGTTCTCTTGATTTAACAATTCGAGCAAACATCCTTAAAGCACATGTGACCATAACATAGATGCATATATTAAAATCATATAATAGTAAATGATCCACATGGTGGGTGAACGGGCCCATATTCACCTTTTAATACATTTCAAAATTTGAGGAGATACAATCTGGACCTTAGCTGATACGATGATAATTTTATCATGAGAACAAACAACACAAGAGAATTTTTAAAGAATTTACTATTTCTTCAATATATATATATATATATATATATATATAATAAAAAAAACCACATGAATTCTCAGTTATTTTCGTATCATATTGAAACTGGGATGGTCATCAACCGGCCATGCCAACTGATATTTATTTCAACAAACTTCTAGTTAATTTTGCATGTGATTCAAACATCATACCCATATTTAGTTACCACAAACAATATGAAAATATGGATAATATTTCAAATATTTATAACCACTTTGATTATAGTAATATGAAGATCTTAAATCTTTTCATATTTTATAGTCTCGATATAATTTTTTTCTTTGACCATTTCTTTGAAACTTAAAAAGTCTCTTTTCGACACTTACTACAATTCCAATATCATGAACAATTTTATTTCTTTGGATAATATCATATTAGCTCACCAAAGCTCACGATTAACATTGGATACTATTACATATTTTAGAACATTGTTTGTGAGGTGAACATTTCTTTCAAGGAGAAATTTATATCAACATTGTCTTGGTCAAAATCAGTACAAGTCCTACTTGTTTCTTGATTTACTTTTTCTATTAGCATCTTCTTCCTTTCTTTTTCTTCAATATCTGACAAAATATTTTTGATAAATAGAAGTACATAACCATTGACAAATTTGTGAGGCCAAGAATTATATCTTTCTTTTGTTCTTTTGGTAGTTCATAATAAAACATACCATAATATTTGTGATGTACTCAAAGTACTTGATCAATGACCATTTATACCAAAATAAAAGTTCTTTATTTCTCTCTAACCTCTCATATGGGTGAGTTGTGGTATTTATTTAATGGCATAATACATAAACATGACCCTTAACTTGGCGTCAGTTGGCAACTATGACCCTTAACTTTAGATGTGCACAAGTAGGCACTTAAACTTGTATAAAATTGAACAAATTGACACATTCGTCCTACATGGCACCCTAGATGGAAAATTTGTGTCCTACGTGGCGTCCTATGAGTAACATGCCATGTAGGACACATGTGTCTACTTGTTCAATTTTATACAAGTTTAAGTGCCTACTTGTGCACATCTAAAGTTAAGGGTCATAGTTTCCAACTGACGTCAAGTTAAGGATCATAGTTTCCAACTGACACCAAGTTAAGGGTCATATTTATGTTTTATGTCTTATTTAATCATACATGAGTATGTCCTTATTCATAATTTTCATTATCTTTTGACACATCACTTTCAAGAATGATCACTTTTCATGATACTTATCACAAGTCACATTTTCTTCAAGGAATTGACTATATTAATATATACATGCTTCATACTTTATTGTTTTTTTCATTAGAAGTTTATTTTCATGCTTTGAAATTTATCATATTCATATGACATACCTAGACATCACTTTTGAAAGGTCAAGTGCACCTTCACTTTATATTTATTTATTTTGATGGAGGATTTATAAAATCAAATTAGTTTGCAAGGTAATCGTGTGCTCAATACCTTTCATACCAAATTTGATGACAAAAATTACCTTCACTCTTTGAAGGACCATTTTGAGAACTCATAATGTTCTTTCTTTTATAAGTACCACAATGATGACTATTATTATTTTGTCCATTCACATCCATATTCATATGTCCAATCATAAAATAATCTTGTCATCTTTCACACTTTTATTGTATTGCTAGTATATTCACTTCAATGAGTAGAGAATATTCAATGAAACATACTTCAAAATTTTATCAAGAGCATATCAATTTGCTCGGTATGCAGGGATTTGAATCCCAAAATTTTATCATCATGGTGTATCGAGACTTATCAAAGTAAAGTACTCATCTTTCACTCGATTAGTAGTAGTAGTAGTGGTGGTGGTGGTAGTAGCAGTAATAGTGGTAGTAGTGGTAGTGGTGGTAGTGGTAGTGGTAGTGGTAGTAGTCGTAGTGGTAGTAGTCGTAGTGGTAGTAGTGGTGGTAGTGGTAGTGGTAGTGGTAGTAGTGATAGTAGTAGTGGTAGTGATAGTGGTAGTGGTAGTGATAGTGGTAGTGGTAGTGGTAGTAGTGGTAGTGGTAGTGATAGTAGTGGTAGTGATAGTAGTGGTAGTAGTGGTAGTGGTAGTAGTAGTAGTAGTCGTAGTAGTGGTGGTAGTAGTAGTAGTAGTAGTAGTAGTAGGTAGTAGTGGTAGTAGTAGTAGTGGTAGTAAGGTAGTAGTGGTCGTAGTAGTAGTTGTTGTAGTGGTAGTGGTAGTAGTGGTGGTAGTGGTAGTGGTGGTAGTCGTTGTCAATAAAATTACCCAACTTAGAGTCAGGGTCGAATCCCACAAGGATTGGTGTAAGAATAAGAATTCAAAAAGGAAATTACTATGCAACTAATTCATTGTAGTGAGTAAAGAAAGTGAGTGAATTATTCCACCAAATTTAATCAAGAAATTTTGAAATCAGTAATGAACAATTGACTAAAGAAAACAAGGTTTAGACTATTTGAATTAAATCTACGGGTGTGGGGGTTTGTATTGATGTTAACTAGGGGTACAATTGCTTGCCCAATAAAGCTCAACAACTATGGATAAGTTATGTCATCATTAGTAACACTAATCTTCTTTCTATCTCATAGCATTAGCTAGTAGAATCTCTCTTCGGTTCGATCTCAGGTATGTAATTCAAAAATCAACTCATCACCTTGTTTTTGCAACGACATTCAGCTAAATCGCACACATTGAGCTAATTACCCACTCTTATTGGTCTCTTTCAAGCACCAATTGGAGATCTAGAGTAGGATTAAGTTGGCCACCTTAACCCATAAATTAATTTCATGAGAAACAACTCAAATTCATGGTGAAACAATAATAAAATAGAGCAAGCAACAGACCCACTAATTTAAATCAACACCCTACCACCCATAATCACACCCCTAGAAATGGAGGTTTTAGCTACACATCATAAAAGGCAAAGGAAGTATACTTCTTATGATAGCAGCTATGGATGCGATGAAATTAAGCAATTATAATCAACACGCACTTTGAATTCAACTTCCAATTCTCAATCTCAAGAGTAAAATTGAGAACCTCAAACTAAGAACAAAACTCAATATTTTCTCCCTTAATAATTCCTAAAGTAAAAATTGTTAAAAAGATAAGATTCAGATCTGTTTTCTCTCTCTTCCAAGCTATTTATACTTTCCCCAAAAATTGTTTTGCACCTCATTCGGTGACATTGGTCGAGCTCGTTAAACTCATTCAACGAATCACCATTTTGATCATTCAGCTCGTCCTTTACTGGCTTCAGGCTTCAGGTGTTTGAGCTCAATTGGGAGGACTCGATGGAAAACGCCTTTCGCGATCGGCGAGTCGCCGAATGTCACATTTTTCGCCTAATTTAACTTTCAATTTTACTTAGCATTTTGTCACTTTTAGCGATGTATGTGAGTTCGCCTTTAATAATTCGGCGAATCACTGATGTAACTCTTCTTCACCCATCTTCCTTGACACTTGAACATCAAATATTGTCAACTTCGGCGATATTCAGACCATTGGGTGATTCACCCTTTTGTTTAGGTGATTACCAGTTTGGGAATTTCTACTCTTTTTCAGCATTTTTAGCCTTTCTTTCATGTATTCATCCTTGCCTTGTCCTTTAGCCTTCATAGCTGCAAATCATCAAAAATATCATCATATAGGACATAGTTAGGCATTGAGGACACTAATTATTGAATTAAAAAAACCTGAAATGAGTGTAAATTTACCATTCATCACACATTAGAAAGTTGTTAAGAGAATCTTGAGATACTTAAGATGCACTGCTAATTACAAATTATGTTATTAAGAGAGTGACTTACAACTGGTGGGTTACTCCGATGCTGATGGGAAAGGAGAATTGGATGAAAGGAAGTCCACTTCTAGTTATGTGTTTTTGGTTAATAATGGTATCACTTCGTGGGGGTAGAAAGATATAAATATGTATACCTTTATCAACTATGAAAGTAGAGTTCATTGCATGTTTTACAACAGTCAAAAAGTTGTGTGGCTAAAGAGATTCATGAAACACCTAGGGATCATTGGTAGGTCGATGGATCCAATGCAAATCTTTTGTGATAGCCAAGCAACAATGGATTATATTAAAGACCCTAAGTATCATAGTAAGATTAAGCATATAAATACAGAGTATAATTTTGTCAGAGACATCATAACACATAAGAAAATCACTTTATAGTATATTTCTACACACAAGATGGTAGTGATCCCTTAACAAAGCTAATACTTAGATATGTGTTTGTTTAACATGTGAAATATCTAGGATAACGCATGATGTGGAACGATATATTTCCTTATTTGAACATCTTGATCAAGATGTATGGATATTTCTTTTTAAAAGACTGCACATATTTTTTTCATGATTATTTCATACATTATTATTGATTAGCACATTCAGAATACTAGAGTACGTCATACAAGTTGAGAAGTGAAATCCTAGGCTTCAAGCAAAGGGGAGGAGAGAACATTTATCAAACTTGAGATAGGTTTAAACAATTGCTAATCGCGTGTCCATATCATTATCAAGCCAATCAGGTACTGGTTCACACATTCATAGAGGCCTGGAGCATAATACGAAAGTAATTCTAAACTCTGTTACAGGTGGACAAGCCCTAGAGATCGAAGACATATGATGAGTTGTTCGAGCTTTTAAACAAACTGTCATAAAGTAACCCAAAATGGAATGGAGATGTATCAAGAACTGTGGTACAAAAGGCTGTCGGAATGTTAGAACTGGATCTCATAACTGCACTGACTGCAAACATAGTTGCTTGGCAAAACCATATAACAACGCAAATCAATAAGCTCACACTAGGGCAACACATGGGGAAATAAAGGCAGTACAACAACCCTAAGGATGGTGCAAAGTTTGCGGTAATAGAGAGCACATGACTGAATACTGCGAGTCAAATTCAGATTTGGCTAACTATGATGGGGATGCACAGAGAGGTGGAGGAATACAAAATTATGAAAACACATATAACCTAAGCTGGAGAAATCACCCAAACTTCTCATGGGGTGGTAATCAAAACCAAAATCAGGCTCATGAGAAAAATCAATACTGATCGCAAGGAAATGGGCAACACGGTGGCCAACAAAGAACCATGTCTAATGAGGAGATGTTTAAGAAGATGATGAGAGAGTTAGCAAAACCAATGTGAATGTGGATAAGTTTGCAGCAGAGTTGAACAACCAATTGTCCACCCAAAATTTGGAAATGCAGTTTGCATAATTTGCTAGTGCTCAAAATTCATGCCCACAAGGAGGTCTACCGAGCAATATGACCCAAATCCAAGGCAAGTGAATGGTGTGGGTACCCGTAGTGGGTTGTAGTTAGAATAACTAGCTCCAAAGAAGAGAAATACTGAAGTAGTGAGTGGAAAAAAACAAGGAGAGGTTGGTCATAGTTCGAATGACAAGAGGGTTGCACCTCAAGTGAAACCACCTCCTTCTTTCCCACTAAATTCAAGAAGAAGATGAATGCTTTGGTTAGTTTCTCTCTCTCCTTAAACAAGTTCACGTTAATCTACCTCTGGTTGATATTTTGCAGGGAATCCCTAAATACGCTAAATATGTATAGGAGATGGTGACAAATAAGAGGTTGACTGAGTATGATACGGTAGCACTTACTGAAGAGTGCAGTTCCAAAATATAGAATAGATTGCCCACCAAGTTGAAAGATCCGGGCAATTTCATGGTGTAAATTACAATTTGGCAAAGTGTTCATCTCGTGGGTTATGTGATTTAGGTTCAAGTAAAAATCTCATGCTTACATCCTTGTATCAAAAGTTGGGGTTGTAAGTAGGATCAGACTTAGCTAATAGACAAAAGTAGAAAGATATTTGTTTTACCCTTTTCTCTTTTTAAAAGCACTTTAAAAAAAACACTTATTAAAATAAGTTAATTTTAGAAATTTAACCAAACATGATATTAATAATGTACAAAAACGATTCAAGTTTATTATTATCAAGAAGTGCTACCGACGGTATTAACAAAAATCAATCCAAACTAGTTTATCAAGTTTCTTGATTGAGATTATAATATTATAAAAATGAATTCTTTCAAAATAAATTTGCATTTTGATGAAAGCAACTATTAGTACCTAATTTTTAGTCAAATTGTGTGAACAATGCCGCAAAAATAAAAATGCAACCTTGAATTGAAAGGATGGAGCCCAATAGAGCCTAGACGAGAAACTGAGGCTGTTTTGCAGACAGTAACGGTTGTTTTATCTCTACCTTGTTTGATCAATGCTAAAATTCATCTCAGTTATGTAATTGTACTAGAAATATTTAGCTTTTGGTGTTGTATTGTCTATGTAGGCATCAATCTTCGACTCAAAAAGCAAGCAAGAGGCAGTATGCATTCTAGATTTCAGTATAATATCCAAAAAACAGTTACTATTGAAATCTAAGGCTTTAAAAAAAAACGTATTTTGACCTGGATCCAGACTCCAGAATCTCGAAAGAACAAGCAAATACAGAAACTAAAGCTCATCTTGAACATGTGATCGCGAAGAGTTCCCATGTTATCACTTGCACATGCCAAATCTCATTATCCCTCTGCTAAGATATGGAATCATTTATAATCTTGGGTGATTATTCTGGGCCGGTTGGCTGCTGCTGTGTGATACAATGTATATTTCCACCTGCCAGTACAATTTCCCTAGCACCTTCAATTCCTACAACCTGCACCAATCATATATTCAAAATTGAGTTCTGGAGGAAAAATTTCAGATTTTATAACTGAAGCGTAACGAAATATTGGGTGCAAGAATGAGTAAAAGCATGAATTTTTCTTTCCATCACAGTATCAGACGGCAATTGATCAAAAGTCATTTCATCGAATATTTCATGACCATAGTGGTTAAGAAAAAAGTTCACATATTTAGCATCTCTCAATTACAATGCCAAATCAGTGGGTGACAAATGATATTGGAACTATGTGCATGTACGAGGAGTAGGTTTAACGATTACTAAACTATGTGGATGCATGAGCACATCAATAGTCATCATTTATAATCATATGCTTCGTCTTGTTTGTTCCTTTCTTTTTTCAATGGATTCTTCTGTCTAACATCCGAGTTTCTTGAAGAAATCTTTCTCATGACTTTATTATTATTGTCTTCGATCATTCTAGGTCATGAAAAGCAATATTTACTGCAAAGGGTTGCCTGGTAACTTTTTTATACTGGTCTTTCCATTATGTTCAATAACTACTGACTCTTGCAAATAGCAACCAGATCAAGTTCCTTGCTTACCTCATGATTTGGAAATGCCAGTGAGAGGACTCTAATAGCTTCTTCATCCCATTTTTTATCCCCAAATTGCGGAGTAATAATTGCACCATTAGCAATGTAGAAGTTTACATAAGAAGCAGCAAGCCTTGTACCTGAAGGCCTAGGTTTAGCTTCACCATCCTGTAAAAGACAATAGTAGGATGAGATCAGAATGATAGACTCCCAAAAAAGAACCGAGAAAGATGCTTGAATTTCTACTTACGGATAGTAGTTTCTCAAGAAAGTAGAATGGTGAAGCTAGAAAAGTGCTTGGGGGACTTTGGAGTTTGGAAAGATTACTATTGCATGAGATCTATAACGTCACTAATATAATGTTCCTCAAGATATAATATAGTTTCGAAGGATCATGTTTTTCAAAAAGACATGGGTGTGCATCCCCTGAATCATGGATATTTCATTCAAGCAGTCGTTACAGAAGGTCAAGTTACATTCTGTCTTTTCACAGAACATGACCAAGAAGTCTGTCAAAAGCTTGGAATTAAAAGGCCACACAATTTCTCTAGGGACTTCGTCTTTTGAGTCGATGCAGTGATGTAAAAGGATAGTTGTTTCAATTAATTTATACACAAAGATTTATGATTACTGTTCGGTGAGCAAAAGGAAAGTTACATTTCAACAGAGAGGAAGACGACGACAACAACATACCCAGTGTAATCAACAGAAAGGAAGACAGCGTCATAGAAAAAACAAATGTAATCCATATTTAGTGATCTTTGAACCAAAATTTCAACTGATGAAAACCATCCTACCCATGAATGTGTTGCATAAAAATAGAAAAAGAAAAGAGAATTAAATCATCATTTCTATATCATATTAACAAATTCTACCAAACATTGACTTGAGAGTCATTGATCTTGTTAGACAGCTCTGCAATTTATCTTTTTCCTTTTTATTTTATGAATGACAGTTGTAGAATATTACCAAAAAGATACCAAAAACATTACCTGAACTATTCCAGCTGCTTCCTCATCTGTCATATAGAGTGGCCCAGGTACATGGAGTTTGATCACTTGTATTTTTCTACCACTGGCATCAGAAGTATTTTCAAGAATAGAGAGTGCTTCAAAGGATCTTTCATACTGTTCATCAGATAGATCATCAGTCCAAGACAACAAAACAACACCAGGTTTCACAAAACAGCACATGTTGTCGATATGACCATTTGTATCCTCATCACCTGCAACGTCAACAGTAAACTAAAACCTAACTATTCATTTCTCTATGGTTATTTTGGAAAAAAATAGAAAAAGAAGGGAAACATCATCAAGGTCCAGTGCATAAATTTTGAAAGATAAACAATAAAACCGTGAACTCATTGAACAGTTAACATCCTAATACGTTATTTGAAAACGACACTTAAACTCTCTAATAAGAAATTTTTTATAGGTTAATAATCTCCAAGTAACTAACAAAATTTCAATTTACCAACCTTATTCCGATTATTAAAATTAATATTATTTTATGTAGGTCCCTTTGGATTGTTCATTAGAGAAATAAATTGAATGTGATTCTGCGTTGTCATTAAAATATAAAGTATTTTAGATTATTAAAGGGTATTTTGATCCTGCAATAACGTTATAACCGACTCAGTATTCAATTCTCTTCTTATCTTTCCTTCAACTAATTTCTTCTTCACAAATATGAAAACAACATAGATATATCAAGTTTTAAAGACTTCTTTGTAATGAAATCCTTATAATTGGCTCAGACTGAAAGGTCAATACCATTAAGTTAGCTAATTTTGTTCTTTAACATTTCCAGGGAGGTTCTTTGGAGATGCCCGGAGGCTAGAGGTGTACATGTGGTGTACACTAGGACGATTAAGGACATGTACGATGGAGTCAAGACCCAGGTAAGGACAGGCAGACACGCAGAGCACTTCCCAGTTGTGATGGGGATGGATGAATTGACACGGCAAATCCAATGTGCGGTGCCATAATGTATGTTATTTGCAGAGGATATAGTTCCGATTGATGAGACTCGTGGCAAAGTTAACGTAACTTGCGCGGACTCTTCACTTTCGATGCTGCACCCGTGTCGGATTCTCCAGAAATACACTACTTTTGGCAAATCCAACACGCACCCCTTGACACAATTTGACTAATATTAACTATGTGCACAGCAAAATATAAGTTCATGAGCAGAATGAATACCAAGCAACCCTCGAGGCAGCCAAATAATCTTCCTGACTCCAAGATATGCTTTTAGTTCATTCTCAATCTGTTCCTTTGACAAATGGGGATTCCTGTTTTTGTTCAGGAGGCACTCTTCTGTTGTGAGACAAGTCCCTGAAGAGAGGATAAAAGAGGATAAGATAGCATGTTCTTTGCATCTAAACAACAATCACTAGATCGGTATATGAATTCAGAATACATACAATATGAGATTTAAGGAAAACAGATAAAGACACCCCATGGAACTGATAAATGCCTAAGTAGATGAAAGTAAATTACCAGCAGAACCTTCAACTCTTTTTTTCAGCATTCTAAATTCAATATGTTGGCACATTCAGTACCTTATATTACTAGCTATAAAATTTAAGATGTCATAGTTCAAGAATTAATAATTAAGTTTTGTAACGGAGAAGC
>JAJOOR010011467.1:0-32871 GCA_036250505.1 Solanum acaule
CCCCCCCCCCCCCCCCCCAAATGAGCTTGTGCGTCATTGGTTGAATTGTAATGTCTAACACCCAATCTTAGAAGGTCGGTTTTCTAGAAAAATCAATTAAAATCGGCCTTAAAGGTTAATACTCTTTTTTACGTAAAATCTCAATTTTCTAACTCTCAATCAGGATAATATTAAAAATAGTTACATTCTGATATCGATATTTAATTTCTTAATAATTTTTTAATACTTTTTGAATCAAATACTTATCTGATCATGTCATTTTTTTTAAAAAAAAATTATTATCGTTTTTACTAAAAATTGACCTCGTAAAGATGTTATTTTGAACTTTTGAAACAATTTATAAGAATTAATCGTCTTTAAAAGGTCGATAATGTTGATTATCTTAAAAAAAGAAATCGAACTCATGAGGTATGTTCACACATATTGTTTCTTTCGATTGAAAAACCTATCCATGTAATCACGATGTATATGTATGACTCCATTTATTTGAAGTAAAACTATGAAAAGTTCAAAATGTATGACTTTGTATACCATGGACAAACATAATTTATTTTGGATGATCAAAATACCAAAGAAAAAGAAAATGAAAGAGAAAGAGAAGGAGGGTGGACATCATAATCATTTCAATTAAATCATCTCGTCCCCAATTTTGATAACTAATAATATACTCTTTTAGGGCATGCCAAGTTCAATAAATAAAGTGAATAAAAATGGAGATGTTGTTTTGTTAATTTAACTTTCCTTTAAGCCTCATTTTGTTATCATTTTAATAAAATCAGACAGAGAAAATATTAGTACTTAATAATTACTCCATAAACAGCACCCTGACTTTTTCTTTTCTAGGTTATTTTATTTTAAAGTAATGATGACATACTTTTTTTAAAATAAATTATTTAATATACAAATAACGTGTAATTGGATAGAGTTGAATGGATATAAGTGACTTTTATGGCGTGTCCTCGCTAGTTTGAATGAACGATTAATTATTAGTTGAATTTTTCTCAATTATATTTGGAATATTGTTTTTTTTCCTTTGCTTTTGATTTGTTCCTTTTTTTAAAAAATAAAATAAAATAAAATAAAAAATAAAAAATAAATAAATATATATATATATATATGCGCGATAGAATCTACAAAAATATCAATAGCTAATTTTCTTAATCACAAAGTCACAATTTTATATTGTCACATAAAGATTGTGAGTTATTTTACATTTAAGGACATCATCGACTTGATAAGCTACTCTTAAAAATATATATAAAACATTAACCAAGAATCCATGAACAACAATTAAATGATCTGAATATAAATTTATTAGTAGAATTATTATGTGTGTCTCATAAGTGAAATTTAACTCCACGTTCTCTTGTCCCAGCCCAAGCCATTCTCTATAAAAGAAAACAAAAATAACTTTGTTTTAAGTTATATTTAGTTTTTAAAATTTTGTATTATATCAATATTATTGTCATACAAATGAAAAAGGGAAAAATAATTCGAAGCAATTACTTGGAAAAAGTACCTAATGTTGCTAAAGGTGTACTTTTTATTTAAAAATTCATTTATCTTAAGACTGGTTTGGGAATATTGCATTTTTTTTCTTCATATTTCTTAAACTCCATATCCAATCAAACTACATCATATGAATTGAAACAGAGAAATTAAATAATTACATAACATAAAGAACTATGTAATTTTATAGCTTATATGTATCTATGTCTGAAATTCCTAGCCTCCATTGCCCACTTCAATCTCACATGTTCGTCAGTGTTTTAGTTGACCGTTAAAGAATCTAACGCTGCTTCAATGGAGATTGTCATACATACATGATAAAATATACACTTTACATATCCTTCATATACAATTGACCTCTTAAGCAATTGACCAATATTGTGCATAAACAATTTGAAAACACATAGATTGAATTTAATTGACCATACATACAGTTAATTACATAAGTACATATTTATCCAACTTTTACTTTGAAAACACATACAATTGGATACACATATATTCAATTCCTGCTTTGAAAACACATCTATACTTATTCAATTGGCAAAACATACATATATACTATCAGATATTGTATCCACATAATGTCAATTAAGAATAGATATTGTATACGTGGGAATACAATATATTTTTCTACGTTCCAAAAGAAAAATGCTATTACATCTTGAAAAATAAAACTTCTTGCTATATTTTATAAAAAAAAAGTGCTATTTATGAAAAATCCCCCCGCCCCCGCCGATTACATTCTGTCTTCCCTGGTTAACTATGAGAAAAATCAAAAGCTAATTAATTAGTGAGAAATTCGACGCAAATTATTAATTTAATTTTCAAACTATAGATGATTTTAAAAATATTTATTTATTTGACTATTTAAACTTAAATACACTTTGATCTAGAATACACTTTTAAATTATCGCCAAGTTTATGTGTATTTTCAACCCTTCTTTTGACCTTTTTATTAAGAGCCTCATTCTCATACAAAAGTTTAAGACCACTTACTTATGTCATGTGGCAGATCGAGTGTGTATCTAAGTTTAATTAGTCAAGGAGACGAGTGTTTTTAAAGCTGTCAATTATACATACCTAAATTCTCACCAAATTTAAGAGTATTTTCAGTACTTGTCTCGATTAATTACGTGAAACTTGTTGTTCACAAAGTAGGTAATTAAGATACCAATTCAAGCCGCCTAAGGTAACCCTCCCAAAGCTAAATGTAAATATACCTTTCTTCTTTCCCTCAAACCCAATTTAGTTCTAGAATATCTTTGAAAAATATATATTAAGTTAAATATTTTTCTCCTCTTTGAAAGAAATTAGTTAAATACAAAGAAAGTCCATTTTCTTGATCCATTCAAACTACAGCGGCGCCGTTGCTCTTCTTTATATTTATGTCTACACAAAAAGAAAACAAGTACCTTAATCACAAAGCAATAAAGGAGCATTAATAACTCAGAAATTAAGAAAAGCTCCGGCCAACTTCCCGGTAATACTCCGCCGCCGTGCATCTCGGACTCTAGTTCAATTGGGTTACTGAATTTAACGAAATGGGTCAAGAATCTTTCATATACAGTTTTGTAGCTCGTGGTACTATGGTACTAGCTGAATACACAGAGTTCACCGGAAATTTCCCGGCGATTGCAGCTCAGTGTTTGCAGAAATTGCCCTCTTCAAACAATAAGTTCACTTATAATTGTGATCATCATACTTTTAACTTCCTTGTTCAAGATGGTTATGGTAAATTTTCCTTCTTTATCTTTTTTACGTTGTTTATGCACTTCTGTTGGTTTGTTTTAGTTGGATTTGAAATGGGTATTGATGGATCTTGAGTTGTAGAGGAAAAGGTGGAGTCTTTATTGGTGTAGAATTGTGCTGTTGAAAGATTGCTGCTAAGAAAAAAGGGGCAACTTATGTGAACATGTTACTTATTTTTTATGTTGAAAGATTGCTGGGAAGAAAGGGTGGGTACTGTGCTTAGGATAATTTGATCTTTGGTTTAGGGGTAAAACAGAAAATTAGCTCGCCATAAATTTTGAAGTTGAAACTTGACATACGGAAATTTGAGTTTTTGAAGTTGTGACGTTTGAAATTTGAAGTTGTGTTTGGACATGCTTGATTTTTTTTTCTTTGAAGTTTTGATCAAAATCTATGGCCAAACGCAAGCTAAATTGACAAGCTCAACAATGATATCATTCATGATCTGACAACTTGAAAATATCAAAATCTGATCAAATTTCATGGCCAAAGAAGATAAATTTTCAAAATCTACTCTCAAAAGCTATGTCCAAACGCTAGCTAAATTGACAAGCTTAACAATGATATCTTAGGGAGATTTTGAAATGTTCAATGCTTGCAGCCACAATCACATATGAGTAAGAGGGTTGTGGTATGTTGACGATAGTGTAAAAGTAACCAAATTACAAGAGAGGAGTTAGTACAGAGAATACATATAGCTGACACCAATTAGTTTGGGATTGAGGTGATATTGATAGATACTCTTCATCCTTACTAAGGCATCACCTTCACCAATCGTGTTTCAAGTTTGAATTTTCCATCACTTATCTGCATTTATTTTTGTGATGAGCAATGTTCCTGTAAGTGTAAAACTGAGAATTTGGTTTATTTCTTGAAAAGTTAGTAGTATAAGCTGAATGCAATAGATATAGGATGTGAAATGTCTATGTGGGATCAGTTGAGATTCGTCTTTCAGCAAATGGAATTGTCAGAGAATTAGCTGATGGGAAGAGGGAGAATTTGGTAGATGTTCTGTCCTTTTGTTTGTTGCATTGTCAATATTCTCTACACGTATCAAAGAGAAAAAAAAAGAGATTTTAGTGGTTTATTGAATAGTCAAATTCTCTCTACATAGAAAAAGAAATCCAAATTCTAACGAAATACTAGAAAAGAGGATGTGTTTCCAAATTGATTGATTACACACACTCCATCCTAAATGAAGTGTAGTTTTTTACTTCTCATTTACAAATAAATACTGACAGGAGGTAGAGTTGTGAACCTATGCTATAATTGTAGTTTTAAAATGATTAAGGCAGAACTTGGCTTTCTAATCTTAGTGGAAGTTCTAGACGGCGCTAACCGTCAAGATTCTGTACTCTGTAGGTTGAGGAGGCTGAGTGAGATGGAAAGGAGCTAATAGACAGTCAAATATAGGGATATAAATTGTCTTTGGAGGATAATTTCCACTTTCTTGGGTCATATTGTAGTTTAGATTGAGTGGATAATTGACGGTCTTACTAGTTCATGGCTCTATATATACCTCTGGTGCGGACGGCTGCCCCTGGCTGCTCTACTATCTAAAAAGGAATAACGTTGAGAAAGTCAAGTTCGATCTCAAAGAATCTTTAGGCTGCCAAAGTGCCTAGGCAAATAATATACTCCCTCTGTCCCAAAAAGATTGTCTTAGTTACTATTTGAATAGTCAAAGAGTATTTTCTTTGACCATAATTTTTTCAAATACTTTCTAAATATTTTGAATTGTTAAATATCTTGACTTATAGTACTTTTTATGTAGTTTCTAAATATGTAAATTTTGTTTCAAAAATTGAAGATTGTTCGAATTCACATCAAACATTAGTTAGTCTGTCCATCATATTCCGAATCAAGACAATCTTTTTGGGACGGTGGGAGTACTTTTTTTTGTAAGGTATCTCTGCTGTTGATTTCAAAGAGCCTTTACCTTTTGAATTGCTAAATGATGTCATTAGCTATATGGTCTAGTGATCCTATCAAAAATAGATATATGCTCTAGCGTCGAGAGTCAAAAAGCTATATTGTCTGGTGTTTCCTAGTAAATCTGTTTGAGCTTGCTATCGTTTGATACTTGCAGGGAAGTGATTAATCACCTTTTGCTGCTTTGTTGACCTCCTTTCACTTATGTTCCTCCTACTGTCTTATACTATAGGTTGATGCAACAGCTGAACCTTGTGCAAGTCTGATCTAATGCCTGTTATTTTTTTGCAGCTTATTGTGTAGTTTCCAAAGAATCTGTGGGGAAGCAGATTTCTATTGCATTTTTGGAACGTGTGAGAGCTGATTTTAATAAAAGATATGGTGGTGGTAAAGCAGATACTGCTGTGGCTAAAAGTCTTAATAAAGAGTTCGGGTATGTATTCTCATATTCTACTGCAGGTGTATTCTATTACACAGAAGTATAACAGGTAAAATATGTCAAACTTTTCAGACCTATCATGAAAGAACACATGCAGTATATAATTGACCATGCTGACGAGATTGAGAAACTACTAAAAGTTAAAGCCCAAGTGTCTGAAGTCAAAAGTATTATGTTGGAGAATATAGACAAGGTATGCCAAGTAAACTGGAGAAAGATGCTTTTTATATGATATTATCTTCTGCAATATGGTTCACTTGTTTCTTCATGATACATATTGTCCTCTGACATCTTTTTTTTTTTTTGTTTTTTTGTTTTTGAGATGGATGAATTTTGCCTAGTATATCCAGATAAAGTAATTTATTCCTCCTCTTTGTACAGCTACATGAACGTCTTATTGCGTGATGGATCTGTAGTTAAAGATGAACGTTCGTTAATTTCGCCCACAAATGTGGGATGAATATATTTGGACCTGATAGCTTATTAGAAAACATAATCTTGAACCTTACATGGTACCTAATTAAATCTTTTTATTCTTCCGACACTACCCTGTCCCTTCTGAAAATCATTTGTGGATACCATAGACAGTTCCAAAATAATTTTAGAAGTTCCATAGGTAAAATAAAAATTGGCTTTATACAACAACAACAACATACCCAGTGAAATCCCACTAAGTTTGGGGGGGAGGGAGGGGCTCTGGTGAGGGTAGAGTGTGTGCAGTACCATTACCTTGTGGAGGTAGAGAGGGAAAAAAGGCGTTATGAAGAAGAAAAAAGGTAGTAACATTTTGCTTTCAGAGAATTGAGTTCGCATCTCAATTTGAGCTTAAAATTCATGAACTTCACCTAATTTAGGTGCCTCTTCCTGGTCAACAATACATCTTTTGTCTATATTATGGAATTTATCTTATCTCCTATTTTTATTTGCATTTGCTTAAGATCTTCCTTTTTGACTGACAGATCTTTGTTCAGAAACAATTACATCTTAAGTCATGTAGTTGGTATGGACCGTTCATGTCATACTAGATACTTGTCATCACATTTGATCTTTGTTCTTTTTTTGATAGGTTAATAATAGATGTAATCTTTTTGGATTTAGCATCTGGTAATCATAGTATCCCATGTTCCTTAATGAATCCCAAAATCCTGTCAAAATTATGAATCTGTACCTTTCCGGTTGAGAAGCATCTAATCTTTGATGAACCCTGTTGTTTGCCCGCCTCTTTAAGTTTCAATGTACTGTCAAGGAGAAGTGTCTTGACATGTGATTGAGTTGTGGTTGTTTGATGAGGTAATAACCATGTGATTCTCTCTGATTGTGGTTGCACGATGCATCCAATGAGATGGACAAATTAAGTAAAACAAAAAAAAGAAAAAGAGAAAAGTATCTGCGGGCACTAATCAATTATGTGATGCATCAATAATTTCTGTCTTATTAAGTCGGTTCTCTCATGGATTTGCTCGGTCTCTGACCTCACTTTGTGTTCCATGAGATTTCAGCTGTTCAACCTATGAAGTGTGTTAACAGTAACTTGAACAAAGATGAATGACTGCTTATAATGCCAATAACTGTAACATTAATATTTCAGAAGAGAAAGTTCCAAATTTCTTTCAGTATGCATGAAAAATAGACTTTCCACCTAGTTTGGAGGACATCTTAGACAATTTTTATTTATTAAGCTGAAGCTCCAGATTTACAAAAATAGACCTACAGAAACTAGGATATCCAAGTTACGGCTAGCAAGGACGCCAACTCCCTTTAATAGCTTAGCATTATTGTACCATGGTAGATTGACTAGTTACGTACTTGTAAATGCTTCTTGAATCCAGAATCGATTGATTAGGGTTGTTGACCTGCCTGATTCTGGTATTCAGGCTTACTTAATATATCTGATGCGATGATGCAATGTGCTTTTGTTGCAATCTGCAAGTCAGATGTTAACTTTGACATGTGTGTCAGCGTAATGGGATTGTAAACTTCAGCAATAACTTTAGGCTTTTATAAGCATTTATGCGGTTCGAAAAAGCAACAAACTCAAGCTATTTAAACTTCTATTCATTTGACTTAATTTAAACATGCCAGGCCATTGAAAGAGGGGAAGACTTGACTATACTATCTGGCAAGACTGAGAACCTGCGTGATTCGGTAAGTTTGGTTGATGATTTTCTTACAATAGCAAGTGTTAATAGCATCTGTAAAATGTTTCAAACCTTGTATGTTTGCTTTCAGGCCCTTGAGTTCAAGACAAAGGGGACTCAAATACGGCGGAAGATGTGGTATCAGAATATGAAAATAAAGTTGGTTGTGTTTGGCATCATCCTGTTTTTGGTTCTTATAATCTGGCTTTCAATTTGCCGTGGCTTCAATTGCACGAACTAGCATATCAATGCGCACAGTTGGGACCAAATTCATACAAATGTAGACTAACAGGATCCAAACAGGCACATCTGTGGAGGAATTTGCCATGAAGAAAGTAAAGCATCTATAAGCCCTTTAGTTTCAGAAACCTTTTAGAAAAACACAAAAAAAAAAAACACTTTTTTCCTGTGTTTATAGATTCTTAGAGCAGTGTGAATGTCTTTTTATTAGTGTGTTTGTTTTCGGGGAGGGGTCGGCGGGGAGGAGGGCTGCAGGCAGTGGTTATAAGCTTAAAATTGTGTATTCTGTGCTGTGTATATTGTAGACATGCTAGATATCTATAATTGGTAAAAGAATTTTGATTCAGTGAAAATATCTGTGATTGATACCTTTGTTGGAATGTTTCTGGGCACTGGCTTTCTCTCGTTCTTCTTATTTGTTGCTTCATCTTTTGAGTGAAGTTGAGGAAATGCAGAGCTGATTAGCAAAATAGAATACCTACAAGCTCCCACCTTATTTGCTCCCTTGGTGACTCCAACCTACAACGTCAGGGTTGAAGGTGAGGGGTGCTTACTATCTGAGCAATTCTCTCTTATCAACGAGTCCTTGTCTTCTTATGTGGTCATAGATTTTTTTAATTTTTTTTAAAAATTTTTTTAACCCTCCCTAGGAGCTCCCACCCCTTTTGCTCCCTTGGTGACTCGAACTCGCAACCTTCGGGTTGGAAGTGAGGGGTAATTATCATTTTATGTGTTAATTTTAGAAGTTAACTAGGTCCAATATTTATTTTCTTTACATAGTATTATCGTTAAACTCATTTTAATTGTTGATTAATTCAGTAATGCATTCTCATGTTATATTATTCACTCTTTCAATACTCAATTTTTTGGATATAGGTTATTAATTACTTTTCCATATTGTTTGAGGGAGGGGTTGTTTGTCACCTTAATATGATTTCAGATAATTTATTTCTCACCACCTGAACTATCTTGTTATTGTCATATCTTGAGTAAGTATTTTGGATATACATGTAAAAGATTTTTCTTTGTTATTGATATTCTTATATAACTTAAATTTCTTTAGTTTACAAAAATAAAGAGGGTGGGGGTGGGGGTGGAGAATACAAAGAGTAGATAATTTGTGAAATTACATGGTGCAACGAAGTCCATTCCTGTTGAGAGTTCAAAGTTATACAGGAAAATTCAAAGGTTATGCAAATATAACTTTTGAAAATTATTTCTTTGGATAACATCGGGCTCAGATCTAATATTTGCTTAACCTTTAAAAAACATTCGATTGTTGCCTAATATTTGCAAAAATGTTAAAAAAAATTTAGCTTGTAGTCTAACGTTTTCTTATAAGATTTTCAGTTGTTCAAAGAGGATCTTTAGACTGTCCTAAAAGGTCCATAAGTTGTAACACAAACAATACTACTAAAAGAAATAGGAATTAACGACAAATAAATTTTGTAACTGAACAATAAAATTTGTCACTAATCCTATTTAGTGATGGATTATCAAAAGAATATATGCTTGTGAATAATTTATCGACAACTTAAATAGATGAGTCTTTTCTCAAAGTTCGAAGACGTATTTGAGCCTTTTCTCTATTTTAAATAATCTTTTTCATGGCTAAAAGGTCATTACTGCTACAACAAATTTTAACACGTGGCAAAAATTAATACTTAGCTACAAAATGTTATTTTAGCAATATTCTATGACTATATCATTTAACTATTGAGCAAATTTTTGTGACTTGTGCAAATATATTCATTTAGCCACCCTAATTTATTTCAAATAATTTATTGTGACTAAAAGATTACTTTTTTTTTTATAACGGTAACATGACTAAAGCTATAAATTGTGACTAAAGGATTACTATTACTACAATAAATTGTAACTCATGAAAAATCTTAATAATTAGCTATAAAATTTTATTATGGCAAAAAGTATGCGGTTATATCATTTAACTATTGTCACAATTTTTATTTTTTTTAAAATTTGAAGCAATTTTTCTTTTATTTAGCTACAATATTTTGGTTCAAATATATAGTTTATTGTGGCTAAAATGTCACTATTATTACAATAACTTTTATTGCGTGACAAAAACCTATGATTAGCTACATAATTTTATCATAGCAATAAAGTTGTAGCTATTTAGGCAATTATCGTCACGATTACTAGTAATTATAGAAAAATGAGAAATTAGCTTTGCTAGTTTGACTTTTGTGGCTAAAATATTTTACGAATTTGTAAATAGCTACGAAATTTGAATTTTATGGCTATTACTAAGTAATAACTACGATTTTCAAATTAATAGCTTAGATTTCATAACTCTATACATTATATTGAAGTTAAGTGGTTTTCATGGTTGGTTGAGGGAGAACTTAATTAACAAGTAATTGCGCAAATGCTTGAGTGTAGGGGTGTTCACGAGTTGGTTTGGGTCGGTTATTTGTCAAAACCAAAACCAAACCAACTTAATCGGTTTTAAAATTATCAAAACCAAACCAAACCAAACCAAATATAATATACATTTATCGGTTTAGTTGTTTCCGGTTTTGGTTTGGTTTTGTTCGGTTATTCGGTTATTAATCATACATAAAAATAAAAGAAACAATTCATTCAAAACGTGAAAAAAGTGACAACAATCCATTCAAATGAAAAAATAGTTAAAATGACTGTCATTACAGAACTTTGGATCATTGAATTTACTGAATAAAACTTCAAAATTCACTATTTTGGCATAGAAGGAAGAGACAATGACATTTTCAGTCCACAATGAATTTCCATAGACGCTCATATACATGAAACCAATAAGAAAAATGTTCTCACCTTGGACATTTTTTCTTTCACAAGTAAATTATAAATAATTTTTGATGAAACATATAAAAAATCTTTAAAATTGTTTATGAATATAATATATTATGTATGTATAATAATAAAATTTATGCATATAACTTGTTGGTTCGGTTCGGTTATTTCTTCGATTTTTTTCGAACAAAACCATAACCAAACCAATGACTATCGGTTCTTAACAATATAAAACCAAACCAAACCAAACCCAAATTAAATCGGTATATTTAATCGGTTTGGTTTGATTTTTCGGTTTGGATCGGTTTTTATCCAAACTATGAACACCCCTACTTGAGTGATAGGTGGGGGTTGATCTAAAGTATCGTCTAAAATTCACGTGAACACGTGGATCCATTAGTTTTTGTTTATATTTATATATTAAAAATGATTAAAAGAGATAATCTAAACTATTGAGAGTATGTTTCTCAAACTAATAAGTGATAGATGAGGTATGAAATTCACACTCTCAATAATTTAGATATGGAACTCAAAAAAAGGGAATAGTTTAAATGTGTTTTTGAAGAAAATAAATTCAAGGAGACTTTCACCTCGCATGGAAAGAGTGAGGACATTAATTTCTACCTCGTATTTATTAAAATAGCAAAAAAATTCAAAGGAGAAGGACATAAACCAAACCTCCTAACCATCCTAATGGTCGACTAAATAAGTCTACTATCTTGCTAAAGATGGTACGGTAAGGCAGAGCTAGATCAATAGCAGTAAATATTATCGCTAAAAAAAAATCTATTGCCACTAAATATGATTTTTTGCTTCTATAGTGATATCTAATGGACTACTCATAAGATTCATTTATTTATATATAAGAAGACATTTAAAGTGACTAGTATTTTGTGCAGTTGTGGACAACAAAATGATGTTCTTTCTATTCTCAGTATCTCTTTCTATTATTCTCATTTTTCTTCTTCATAAAGTCAAAATGAGTAGAACAACCTTTCTGCCACCAGGTCCAGTAGGGCTACCTTTTATTGGTAATTTGCATCAATATGATAGTTTAAACCCTCATATCTATTTTCGGAAACTTTCCAAGAAATATGACAAAATATTCTCATTGAAAATTGGATCTGCTACTATGGTAGTAATTTCTTCAGCAAAATTAGCAAAAGAGGTAACACAAATACAAGATTTAACATTTTGTAGTAGACCCTCTTTTCTTGGCCAACAAAAAATTTCTTACAATGGTCATGATATTGCCTTTGCACCTTATAGTGACTATTGGAGAGAAATGCGAAAAGTTTGTGTTGTTCATTTGCTCAGTCTCAAGAAAGTACAATCATTTAGATCGATTTGTGAAGATGAAGTATCAAGAATGATCAAGAAAATATCTCAACAAATAACCGCTTCACAAATTATAAATTTGAGTAATATATTGTTTACTCTAACATGTACAATTACTTGTAGAATTGCTTTTGGCATTAGGTATGATGAAGAAGCACATGAAAAGAGGAAATTTGATGAACTTTTAACTGTGACACAAGATATGATGACACATTTTTTTTTCTCTGATTATTTTCCTTTGTTTGGTTGGCTTGATAAATTATTTGGAAATATTCAAAAACTTGAGAAGAATTTCAAGGATTTAGATGAGTTTTTTGAAGAACTCATTAGCCAACATCTCAATCCCAATAGGCCAAAATCAATGGAAGGAGATATTATTGATCTTTTGCTTTAATTGGGGAAAGAGAAATCAACTTCAACTGATCTTACTTTGGACAACATAAAGGCAATTCTCATGGTAAGTAATCAACGATATATCTCTAAAACCAATATATGCATATTGTAGATAAAACAATAATTCTATATATTGATAGTATACATAATTGTGTAAAAAAACTTTATATTGAAAAGTATACATAAATTTAAAATCTTATTTTCTAAATTTACCGATTAGGTATACTATATTGTCGGTGTACACAAGTTAAACTCACATACATGTATAAGCTACACTACTTTTGAGAATTTCTCATGATTCGACAATTTCTTCCATTTTACTCTTATTTTATATAGGATATATTAACTGGTGGATCAGATACTATCGCAGTTACAGTAATATGGTCAATGACTGCCTTAATGAAAAATTCAAATGTCATGAAGAAAGTTCAAGAAGAAATCAGACAATCAATTGGGAACAAAGGCATTGTGAATGAAGATGATATTCAAAACATGCCTTATATTAAAGCAATGATAAAAGAAACATTTAGATTATATCCACCAGGTCCACTTCTAGGGCCAAGAAAATCAATGAAAAAATCCACTTTTGAAGGGTATGAAATTCAGTCAGGAACAATAATTCATGTGAACTCATGGGCAATTGCAAGGGATCCTGAAATATGGAAAAATTCAGAAGAATTTATACCTGAGAGATTCTTGAATAACAATATTGATTTCAAAGGCCAAAATTTTGAGTTGATTCCATTTGGAGCAGGCCGGAGAGGTTGCCCAAGTATTCCGTGGTAGATTTATAATTTACACGATAAGTCCAATTAATTCCACAATTTTTAAATTTAAATTATAAATTTTATGTGAAAATCATGAAAAATATTAGCAATAGCATTCAAAAATGAGATCTACGAGCCTGAACCATTTGAACTATTTAATTTAAATATGTACAAATCATATGTGTAGTATATACATTATATCAAATATGCGTATACTATATATATAATATATATTATTATACACAATAATATTATTATTACATGTATTGTGTATATATACTTCGTGCATGTTAATAGACTATATATAACGTTCCCTTTAAAAATCATCTGTCAAACCCATACTTTTCAAAGAACTCACAATTATAAAATTATAAAGATTAAATCTGGAATTTGTCTTTCTGCAGGTATTTCACTCGGTGTTACAACGGTAAATCTTATACTTTTAAATCTTCTGTATGCATTTGATTGGGAATTGCCTTATGGAATGATGAAAGAAGAAATTGATACAGATGGTTTGCCTGGACTTATCATGAATAAGAAAAATGCTCTTTGCCTTGTCCCTAAAAATTATCTCTACACCTAGTCAAATAACTTATGTTTAATATGGTACGTTGTTTTGAGCTCCATCACTTCAATTATAATGTTTGTGATAATAAAATTTCACCTCTATCTTTAGAGGAACTATGTAATTGTTTACAAAATTAATGTATCTTTTATGTAAAATATTAAAATGTGTTCCTGGTTCAACATTTATATGGACCATGTTATTTAGAACATAATTTATGTTGTTTTTTAAAAGTTAAATTTCGAATCACAACTTTATTGTCTATATAAATTCCTCCACACTGCCCTTATTTTGGCAAAATATTTGTTGCAAACTTTCAATACCAAGATTATTAATAGGAAATAGGAAAAGGAAGAAGAAGCAAATTAGAAGATACTAGAGCAAAAACTATACTATAAAATGCGATTTATTCATACTTATTGGAAAAGGCAATTATATACATTACTATTTGTAAGAGATGGAGAGGGAAAGGGGGTCACAATCTGAAAACTCGAGTTATGATGACACATATCAAAACCCACTGGTAGGTAAGTCAATCCATATCTCTTAACGACAAGTAACGAGCATATTGGGCAGAAACCTTAAAACAACAGAAAGACAATCAGCCAAACAGAGAAATAACAACGGAAAGGAGAAATGACATAAATATTTAAACAATAGCACGACATGTTGGATGCTGGTACAAAGCTACTAAAGTGAGTACAACCTCCGAAATGAGTAAAATAAGCACAAACTTGTCTTATATATAAAAGACTAGCCAAAAACTATATACAGACGAAAATGAGTCAAATTTGGACGTCATCAACTCACCGTCGATCTCCAGAAGTCCCCGTTGCTACCCATAATCACCGTTGTTGACTGGCGCTCAGATCTACATCAGGAAAAATAGATGCAGAGCGTAGCATGGTACCGAGATAACAAGTACCAGTAGGCATCATAGGCTGAATGAGCTTGGAAAGCAAATACATAAAGAAAAGCGGGGAAATAAATTGTAACTAGAGGTCATATAAACGGTACAATAGTGGAAACTCTAACTATGATCCTCGACAATCTAGCAGAAATAGAGCGATAAGGTAAAACAACTAACTATAATCTAACTGGACCCTATAAGCCCAGAAGGTACACTCGTGAATAATTAAAAATAAAATAACCTAAACCGACCCCCATAAATCTGATGAGTGAACAAAAGAGCTAACACTATTCCTAACTAAGATTGTATATATCTAGAATTGGATAAACCAATATCTGGACCTCAAACCACAACTAAGGCACCCCATATACCCCAATAGAACCAAACCATCGAGAACTGTGCCTGCACTTTGAACCGTGGCCAATAAACATATGCCCGAACCACGAGCTGTTGCTATTAAAAGTGAGCCTGGACCCCGAACCACGGATGGTACACTTTAAAGAACTTTATAGTCACACATTCATTATCATGCGGGAGATTCCATAGAGAGAAAACTCCTTCGGAGTCATAAGGGACCCACTCTAATTTGGAACCCAAGACCCGATCTGGGGTAACCAACAAGACCCAAAATGTAACACCTTGGAAGTTGGAAAGTAAAAAAAGGAAAGAAAAATGCAGAAAATTGGCTGAAACAGTGAACTACAAGTCCAATCTACAGATCGTAGGAAGTCCTACGGGCCGTAGAAAGGCAATTGTAGAAGGTTGGGTTGAGTTTTAGAATTTCAAGATTTTGAAGTTTGACCTACGACTTGACAGGACAAACCATAGTAGCTTTGACGGGTAAATGACACTCATATGATGGATCCAAAGATTTGGTTTAAGACCTTAGGTCTATGGAAGGTTTTAACGGTTCGTAGTTGGTTCTACGGGACTATGGTGGTTTCATAGAAAGGTTCCAGACTTAGTGAAATTTTGGAGTGAAACTTATGTTCTATGGATGAGGTCTACGGATCGTAGAATGGTCTCGTGGGAAATGATTAAATTTTGGGTTTCTGAAGTTGGTTCTATGATTCACCCGTACGGGCTGTAGACATTCCTACGGACTGTAGGTCACAATCGTAGGGCAGCCGGACAGTTGTTTTAAAAGGGTATTTAGATCTTCTCCTATGCATCTAACACCTCATCAATAAACTCTTGAGGATGCTCATCAACATTAGACCCATGAAATTAGAGGATTCATCTTAGTGAATTCCCTTATCCTTGTCGTTGTCGTACCCATATTTAGGTTCACATGAGTATTAGCCTCTCTATTAGCTTGGGTCATCATGGATTGAGCCAATACTTGAAAAATGACTCAAAATTCGGCATGAGCCACTTGCTCGGCCAAAGAATCAATCTGGAACTTAAGGAACCTCGAGCACCACTTTATTATTGCCCGCATTCCTTCTCACATGAGCTCTTTGAGGGGCCAGATCCTGAAAATGATCGAACACAATTTAGGTAAGTATCTTTATTGAGATAAACTCTATGGAACGACTTTAGAGTAATGAAATAAGTGAAGTTTTCTAAACATTTTATAGCCTCCTATATATAAATGTGGCGCGTTTCATAATTATGAACATGACTCTACTCAATGTGGCTTTTCAGACTTACTATGACCTTTTTCTAAAACCTTGTGCTCTGATGCCAAGTTTGTCACGACCCAAAGTACACCCTAGACGTGACATAGAGTATAAGACCCCAAGAGGCCCTAAACAAGCCACTTGATATGTATATACACAACATAATAGAGAAAAGCAAGAAATCACATATGAAATAAAGAGTTTGACATTTAAGCGAAAGTCTATCAAAGTCTTGACAAGCCATATATTACATCAAAGAGTGGTTGAGACGTAATCAGTAACCCACGTACAACATCCAAAACATAAAGACATAAGAAAGCAATAAATACGTCATCGTTCTCTGAGTATGAGGACTCAACAAAATTTTAAATCTCTAAAGCGATCACCTAGCCACAAACAAAGGGAGAGGAATTGTCACACTCTATATTAATAAAAAAATATAGGCACAAGTATGCATTAGTACATGAAATGTATTAAGTATGAGGAGAATGCAATAAAACATGAAACATGATCATAAGAGCACATAATAGAGAACATGCTATGCATGACCAAACTAAACATAATAAAACATTTAATGAACATCATAAATGTTGACATGGTCCATGCATATTAAGATCATGAGTAAAAGCTTCATAAAATCTTTAAGGAAAATTTAGTTTATTTTGTGGGATATTAGCTTTAACTGACAATAGACCCTGCGAGCTATAACATGGAATCCGATGTAAGTCCCACATCGAGAAGGGAGAGTCTACTTGTCAAGGTAGAATTCTGTATCATATCATGTGCTATATGTGGAGCCAATCTCTAGGTCATTTAAGTTAATCATACAAGGACATGTAGTTTGGAACAAGAGGTTGCTACTAGAGACTACCATATTTGAATCTCCACCTCAAAGTTCTCTCGGTGCTAAGTTCTATTCCAACGAAATAGTCATTTCCATAAACATAACATCATACATGGAAAAGGCAAAACTAATCTTAAACATCATAGAGTAGTGATACACCCAAATTACACTTCCCTAACAAAGTATAAGCGGTTGTTGTCAAATAAAGAACCTAACAGAGATTAGGGTCGATCCCACGAGGAATATGGTCTAAACTTAGGACAATTTACCATTGATTGTACTTTTAGTCAGATTATTTCCATATAAAAATGGGGGTTTTGTAAGACAAAATAATTATTGATTGATTTGTCGTAACAACAAACCAAGTAAAAAGATTTGCAGTTTGTAATGTCAATATGAGATGAAACTAGGGCATATGTGTTCCCCATAAGTTCTTAACGCAGTAAACCTTACTATAGTAACCCTTTTGTCACGAGAAGTCGGTAAGTTAGGTATCTCCTAAGTGATTGGTCGTCCAAGTAGGGAATTTCACCACTCAACTTAGTCGGTCTACCGGTGTATGCTTTACTAACACTTACCCTTGACCCTAGATTAGCCCTTACATATTTGGGTTAGGCTATTACATAGCGGATTTTCAATGCTAAATCCCCGTTGTTTAATCTCTTTTCCCATTCATTACTTCCTTGATCGGGTCAGTAGGAATCAGGAGAGTTCTAACGTTGCGCACTGTTAAAAATTCAAACAATGAGATCAACAATACATGCATAAACACTATTCAAGAATTACTTAATTATTAGGTCTACTTTGTTAATTACTCATGGTTCCCACAACCCTAGTTGTGGATTTAGCTACTCATGCTTGAGTGATCACAATTCATAATATGATTAATAGAATAAACAACGAACTTACAATTAGAGTATATGAAATCTAGAATCTTGAATTGATGAACAAAAGTAAATTTTATAAACCTACACTTTAAGAATTAAATGCTAAAAATGCTACCGCCAGTAGAGCTTTGTACGACTCGTCCTGACTAACTGTCATTAAGGTACTGAAACTCAAACTCTCTGAACTTTTCTACGATTCAATTGTACGACTCGTATAAGCTACTACAGCTCGTCAGTGTCTTCTGTCGCTTTACACTTAGCTCCAGAATCGACACTTCAAACTACGACTCATTCCTATGACTCGTAGATCATCCTACGGTTCGTAGGTCCAGTCGTCAAAACACAAAAAATCCCTAGTGCTGCAACATTTTAGTGCCAACTATTCCAAGACATATTTACTGTAAAATTCAAGAAAAATACTATCACATCTACTAAAACATGCTTATGAGACGGAAAAAACCTCATTTTTAAAACATTAAAATTACCGTAAATCAACGGTACATCCACCCCCTAAACTTAAAATCATTGCTTGTCCTCAAGCAACGCAACAAACTCAAAACGACACCATTTATACTAAACAACACTATGTAGAAGCAACCCAAAAACTCAAGCAATCATATGACATTTTCTGATAACTCATCTTTCCTTTATAAATATTTAGTACAGTGCAATCATTGCATTCAACAACAAGGCAACACATTGATTAACGTCTCAAGTACACCTCATCCAATTCTAGGCGTAATTGATCATTAGCTAGTATAAAACCCAACAAAAGGTTGGGGTCAAACCCATAGGGAGCGGTACATGTTCAAATTCAATTATGAAGTGCAAATGTGGTCTAATTGGTTAAAGGAATAGAAATTATCGAAAACATGCAAACAAATCTAAAGGGGTGACAATGAATGTAAAATAGGGGGTTTGGATTTTTAATTAACAGCTAAAACAAGAATCAAAACAGGGAAAATAACAATATAAAGAGGAATTCTCGGGATGTGATCGATTATAGGAAAATTTCACGATATGGTTGATTGAAATTACTAATAAATAGCTAAATATTAGTGGGTAGGCTACTATAAGTGAGATAGTTTTATCTCGAACAACTATCACTATTCAAGTGATTTCTTTCGAACATCAACAAACTTAGCAAATAAGAACAGCCCACACCTTAATTCATCTACTCTCTCGAGTTAGATAGGTAGATTGAGGTTAGGATTTACTCTTTCGAGCTAAACTCATATCAACCCAATAACTACAATCATCAATTGAAAGCTTTGATTCTAAAACCCCTTTTTTCAAGCAATCCCAGAACTTTAAGTTCGAATTGCATTTGCAACTACAATTCTTAGTTTAAAGCATAACTATCAATAAACCCACTTCTATTAAGCATTTAAATCAGTAATAATCAATACCCATAAGCTAATTCAGCCCATAATCACATGATCACATCCCAAGAATTGGGGTTTTAGCTACACATTATAAAAATAGAGAAACGATTACCAAATACATTAGCCATGATCTGGGTAAAGGTTCCCAAGACTTTACAATGGTCCAAATTGAGTAAATTCAAAAACCCACATGCAAATCTTCAAGTTTGAGCCTCAAAAGCTTCAAAGTCTACAATGAAACTCAAAAACTAAAAGAAAACTCTACTGAATGATAGCATGATACTAAATCTTCAGTTCAAAATTCAATTTATAGTTGCCTAATCTTTGGCCTGAAAAGCCATTGGGCGAGATAAGTCGGGCTTCGCCGAATGGGTCGGTAATCCACCCTTTGCTCCCTTCCATCACCATTTTGCATTGGTCATCAGCCTTCAGGGTTCTATGACTTTAGGCGATCAAAGTTGCCATCGCAGAGTCGTTCGAAGATTAGCCGATTGCCTAGTTTTGTTGCCAAGTTGGTTCTTTATTAGGGCTGGCACACTGGTACTTTAGGCGAGCTAAAGTGCCACTTGGCGGTGCGCCGATTGGTCTTGGTGATCACCAAGATCATTTTTCTTCAGTTCTTCAGCTTGTTTGTTCCTTTTTGCCAGTAGTGTCCTTGCCTTGGTCCTTCCTTAGCCTTAAATGCTACAAATCAACACTTTAACATAAGTTTAGAGCATAAATTAGGCATTCGAGGACACTAAAACCATCAAACCAACGCCCTAAATGAGTCGAAATCTCAGACTCATCAACACCCCCAACTTAAACTTTTGTTTGTCCTCAAGTAAAACTTAAGATCAGCAGTTCAATAAGGATGTCTACAAACAGTGCTGCATAAGACTCAACATGAATGCACACAACAAGGTTCAAACTACTCATACCATGATCAATTGTGCACTTAAGTTTCAAATTGTGACTCACTATCATCATGTGTACTCAAGCTCATGATGCTTGCTTCAAATGCAAGTTCAAGCTCAACAAAGGTATTCAAATGCCCTCACAACAAAGATTATTCTATATTCACACAAATTTTCTCAAAAATTGAAAGTCCTAGAATCAAATACAACTCTCACACTCACAAAGATGAACACATGCATGATTCCATCCATAAGCTTGCCCTTATTTTCCAATCAACACTCGTTTCAGCTCACTAAAGATCACAAAGGTTTTTTTAAGGCTTGTAACGGGGCTGAGTGTAAAGGTATGGTCATTTAGGCTTAGTGGCTTCTACCTTCATGAAATATGGTTTCTTCTTCTCTTTAACATTCAAACATGTTCAAACTCCCCCCATTATTCAACTTAACATGAATCACCAGATACCCCATTGTTCTTCATTCTCTTCACACACTTTATTTCACAACCTTTTCAATCTTTTTCCTTTCTTTCTTCTTTTCTTCTTCTTTTTTTTTTTTTTTATATGGAGGGGTTCCATTTTTTTCCAAAATAATCCATCAAAGGGGGAATCTTCACACTTCTTGACTTTCCTTTTTCACCACACCCCCAACTTAGGCTTTTGGCCTAAGTTGTCTATTCAAACAAACCACTAATTCATGAAGATTATGAGTGATGGGATAAAGAGGTCAAAGTTGCTCAAGTTTCTTCCAAGAAAAGTATAGGCTCAAAAGGTGTCAAACAAGGTTCACACATCTCACAAGGATGTCCACAAAGAGGTATATTGTCAAATGGACTCACTCTTCAAAATTCTTGCCTATGATCATTTCAATTGCTTGTTTTACATCAATCAATCGGACCAACGAGGAAAATTCTAGGTGTTATCAAGCACAATGTTCAAGACAACCTCACCACACAAGGCATTAGTACCAATTTCAAACAAGACTCCGCACTTTCTATCTAGCGTGCAATGTACATCACAAGAGACTTTATTGATAATCGGCTAGTCACAACAAGATGCTCAAAGTTCACATATTGCCTATGTAACTTCGTTTACCTCATCGTAGCCGCACATTTATTTTGTTCAATTAAGAGCACTATTCAAGTCATCGATATTGACCACAACCGACACTGAAATTTGTACAAGAACAACCACAATCACACAAACCAGAGATGGCAAAATTTTTAAAATTAGTTCAAAACCGCTTTCAAATCCAAACAATGGGCCACAAGCTAAGAACATCCGCAATACCACAATATATATATATATATATATATATATATAAACCAATGATCTCCAAAATTCACAAAAACACAAAATATTCACAAAACAGCGCACAAGAGGTAGGTATGAAAATACCACACCCCACCAACAAAAAGAAAGCAGTTGTCCTCAAATGCAACTAACAATTAAAACAGTCTAAAAAGTAACAAAGAGGGAGGGGAAAGATCACCTTGCCAGGCTAAGCCTTGGTGAAGTCTATATGTCCGTCGCTGCATTTGTCTGGGCATCAGTGCCCGGAGTCTCAGCTATCAAGACACTCTCATTCTAAGCATCAGTGCTCGGTATCTTATCATCCTTAGCTCTATTGGAGCTCAATATCAAAACATCTCTTAGAGAGGCCTGTCTAGATGTCTCGTACATGGAACCCTCCAAGTCACCCAGGTCCTCATAGACAGCCTCCTCACGAGCACCAAGTTGGTCCTCATCAATCTCAGCCTCGGACTCTGTAGCAGCCTCATCAGTTCTAACATCATCTCCGGTGGTAGCCGGAGGCACATCCGAACAAGCTGGAATATCTGTGCTCGGGCCATCTGGGATCTCCACAATGCCAAAGAGCAGGGACATATCTGTGGACTTTAGCTGGTCCATATCCTTCCTCAACTCAGTGATATCGGCCTTCAAGGGCATGACCTCATCTAAGGCTCCCTAGCCCTTCTCACACACCTCTACTCTCACCGTAAAGGAATCTAAGTCCAACTTGTGGCTATCAATCTTAGCTCTAGGGTGTCAATGCAACAATGGCCATATCAATCATCCCAGGAATAGTGGCCTCTAACCGGGAGGCACACACATCAGCAGACTGGGATAAATCTCCCACCTTGTAGAGCATGGCCTGGGTGATCGGAGGCCTAAAAGTTGATAAAGCAGCAGTAGAAGATCAAGAGGGAGGGGGAGCAGCAGAAGAGCTAGGAGTCTCAGAAGAAGGAGGTACATATGTTCTTGAGGGCCCACCAGCTTGATTAGGCATAACTGCCTTTGTAGGGACCATATTAACATCAACCTCCAGGGATGTGTCTACTAGGGCTGCCCTTCTCATGTCAGCCTCATCCCGCTGATACTCGGCCTCAATACATTGGATGTTATTAGAGGAGGTGTGTCACCTCCACATTCGTCTTCTTATCTCGAGGAACACGGGCCCGTCTGCACAGCTCGGTGATCAACACTGGGAATGGGAGTGAAGTTTGTCTCTGCTTGGCCCTTACAGCCATCTCCTACTTAATCAATAATCCCAAATTAAACAACTGGCGAGAAATGATGGACCCTAGACATGCTGCTTTCGGGTGTGTGAGAATGAATTCATTTTGGGATGGAATAATCGTGCTGCTGATGAACCCGAACCAGTACTGAGCTGCTACATTAAGATACTTCTTTTCTATGGGCATACCAGCCTCTATCCACCTCGGGGTGGCATCAGATAATAGGGGTTCCAACCAACCCTTCAGGTCCTCCAATGTCTTTCTCTGGATCAGATCGATGTATTGGTGCATAAAGTTATAAGTGTATTAAAAACATCGTTTATGTCCTCACTTTCACACTTCACCTTCTTGCCCTGGACTATCACAAAGTCAACTGGTTTGAAGGCACTGACCTTCTTCTTCCCTTTTGGCACCAAGTCTCCGTATGCTGAATAGAACTCCCAGACCTGATTTGTAATGTAAGGACCCTGGGGTTTAGTAAATATTTTGAACTTATGGAACTTGAGAGTGTTCCTTTTCTCAGGATACCTGTCTACCACAACATCTGTGGATAATCTCTTCTCCTTAAGAATAGTCCTTAATTCCTCGGCCTTTAGTCTGTTGAGAGACCGGGGATGAGGACATGTACTGGTGGCGCCAGGACCATAGTCTATGTTGGAGCTGCAGCTGGAGGAGGAGTCTGAGGTACCGGGATCCTAGACGGATCATGCATCGCCTTGGAGTAAAGCTCTGCTCTCCGAGCATGTAAAATCTGGTCATTCTCAGGCTCAGAGATGGAAGACTGAGAATTTTGAGAATCCCCCACATTGTCTGATGATGCGAGGTGAGTCTCGTAGACTCTCTCACTGTCGGAGCTGGCCTCTGGGATCTCAGCCATGGGCGCCTTGCCCTTGCCTTTGCCTTTGCCTCCCTTTTTACGGAGTTTGGTTGACTTTGCTCTGGATGCAACTGCACCCTCATCTATAACAACTCCACGTGCCCGCTTGCGGGGCGACACGTCTTTTCCAGACACTTTGGGTCTAGCCATTTCTGCAAACAAGATAGAAAAAAGTTAGAAACAATTCCAGAAAAATTGTAGAAAAGGAGTTGCAGGAAGACTTGCCGAACTGATCGGCGAGTCGCCGAACTACTTCGGCGAGCCAGATCGAACCTGTCAAAAGTTCCAAAACTAGAATATAAACAAATTAATGCAATTCGGCGATGTCCAGGGCCTTTTAGAGAATCGTCGACACTATTCGGCGAACTAAAAGTAGCTCGCCGAAAGTTACAGTGTATTTTAGGGATTAAGGGTGTAGAAGGGCGATCAAGAAGGACTTTCGATGAGTCGTTGAGTGAACTCGATGAGCTTAGGATTATCTCCGAAAGTTACAGAATCAAACTCACCAATTTTAGGGAATTAAGGGCGATCTAGGGGCACTTAGGCGAATTGTCGAACCAATCAGCGAGCTCGACTTAGCTCGCCAAAAAGCCCTTTGTGCCAGTTTTCTACCCCTTTCTTCAAGATTCAACCTGAAGCCCATGAAAACACAATTAACCACATACACTATGAAATTCAATCAAGACCCATACTATCCATGCCTTTGGGGTACTCAGACTTCCCCCGATTTGGCCAAAATTAGCCATTTGATGTCTTTTGCCCTTAAGAATGACGTCAACCGCTCCATCATTGGGCAAAATATGATATTTGGCACAATCCAGGGTTACTTAGACTTCACCCCACTAGACCCAACACAATTTCATTGCAACTCAACAATTTAGACTTGATTTTAAACAAGTAAAGACACATGAATCATTCATTTACGCTCAATTAGGCACTAATTCAATTAATTTCGAGCAATCCAACAATTAAACAATGATTAAATCATATTACCCAACAATTATTGACGTCACATTAACGATTGCATTCGAGTTCAACCATAAATAGAGTTTGGGGTTCGGAAAACCATCATTTATGCCAAAAATGAGATTGTAATGCTAGGCAGCAAAGAATCCAAAATCCCGAGAAAAGATCCAAAGATACGAAAGTAAAAATGCAAAAAATGTGGAAAATTTACTATTTGGGTGAGAGTACGAGAGTTGAAAATGGGAGAAGATGAAGGATTTTGAAATTTTAAACCGTTTGGCCTTTACAACCTTTTAGGTCGCGCTCCTTTTTGAGGTATAAGTCGAGCTCGCCAAACCACTCGGCAATGCGCCGAGTGGTATTTTGGCTCGTCGAGTTTTATAAAACTCCCAGAAATTTGGGGGTTCAAATTCTGAAAAAGTTGGGCTCGCCGACCTGTTCGAGGAATCACCGATTAAGCATTTAGCTCACCAAGTTTTACAGAGTTCCCTTTCAAGTTGGGTGGTTCCAATGACGGTCCAAGTCGGGGATCGCCGACCTTTTCGGCTAGTCACCGACTAGACTTTTGGCTCGCCGAAGTACCCATTTTTCCACATATTTTATTTTTCAACCTGCAAAAGCAACACCCGTTATTCAAAAGCAAAATTAAAGCATCAAAAACTTGGGTTGCCTCCCACGAAGCGCTTTATTTAACATCGTGGCACGACGGAAATGCCCATTCAAGTTTCATTTTTGGGTTTGACATTGTATCACTAGGCAACCCCCCTTTTGGTCTTGGATTTAAATGAGTCGAGATTTGACTCATTTGTGTCTCCAGCTGCTTAATAGAGACTGAGTGAGAAGTCACCATCTGATTGAGCGTTGAGACATCTTCATTCTTCTCTTTCAACACTTTTTCTAACCCTTCAACTTTGTTGAGAATGCGTGAAAGCAAGTTTTTCGTACGGACATTTTCTGACTCATTGGGCTTTTGACGCTCATGGAGTACTCCTCCGCATAATCCCTTTATTTGGTGGAGCTGTAGCATTGTGCTAATAACATGGAAGACAACATTTCCCTCAACAGGAGGTAGACGTATTACACTAATACCACCCAATTGAATTGGGTCATTCACATCATTAAGGTTTCCAATATCGGCATGGTGGCCCACTTGGCTACCATTACTCTCGTTCACGCTCATCTCTTCCTCTGTTCAACACAAACCACACAAACACAAACCAAAGTAAGTCGATTAAACTATAACAAAAAAAAATCACAATTCAACTTCAATAATAGAATTTCAAACAACACCACTTCCCGACAACGACGCCATTTTGATTAATGTCTCAAGTACACCTCATCCAATTCTAGGTGTAAACGATCGCTAGCCAGTATAAAACCCAACAAAAGGTTGGGGTCAAACCCACATGGAGCGGTACATGCTCATATTCAATTATGAAGTGCAAATGTGGTCTAATCGGTTATAGGAATAGAAATTATCGAAAACATGCAAAAAAATCTAAAGGGATGACAATGAATGTCAAATAGGGGGCGAGGGTTGGAGTAATTAATAGCTAAAATAAGAATGAAAACAGGGGAAATAATAATATAAAGAGGAATTCTCGGGATGTGATCGATTATAGGATAATTTCACTATATGGGTGATTGAAATTACTAATAAATAGCTAAATATCAGTGGGTAGGCTAGACTATAGTGAGATAATTTTCTGTCGAACAACTATCACGATTCAAGTGATTTCTTTCGAACATCAACAAACGTAGCAAATAAGAACAACCCACACCTTAATTCATCTACTCTTTTGAGTTAGATAGGTAGAATTGAGGTTAGGATTTACTCTTTTGAGCTAAACCCATATCAACCAAATACCTACAATCATCAATTGAAAGCCTTGATTCTAAAACCCCTTTTCCAAGCAAGCCTAGAACTCTAAGTTCGAATTGCATTTGCAACTACAATTCTTAGTTTAAACACAACTATCAATTAAACCCAGTTCTATTAAGCATTTAAGTCAGTAATAATCAATACCCATAAGCTAATTCAACCCATAATCACATGATCACACTCCAAGAATTGGAGTTTTAGCTACACATCATACAAATAGAAAAACGATTACCAAATATATTAGCCATGATCTGGGTAAAGGTTCCCAAGTCTTTACAATGGTCCAAATTGAGTAAATTTAAAAACCCACTTGCAAATCTTCAAGTTTGAGCCTCAAAAGCTTCAAAGTCTACAATGGAACTCAAAACCTAAAAGAAAACTCTACTGAATGATAGCATGTTACTAAATCTTCATTTCAAAATTCAAGTTATAGTCGCCCTTTGCTCCCTTCGATCGCCATTTTGCATTGGTCATCAACCTTCAGGGTTCTTTGACTTTAGGCGATCAAAATTGCCATCGTGGAGTCGTTCGGTGATCCGCCGATTGCCCATTTCTGTCACCAAGTTGGTTCTTCACTAGGGTTGGTACGGTTGGACTTTAGGCAAGCTAGATATCCACTCGGTGGTGTGCCGAGTGGTCTTGGCGATCACCAAGATCGCTTTTTCTTCACTTTTTCAGCTTGTTTGTTCCTTTTTGCCAGTAGTGTCCTTGCCTTGCTCCTTAGCCTTAAATGCTGCAAATCAACACTTTAACATCAGTTTAGAGCATAAATTAAGCTTTTAAGGACACTAAAACTATCAAAACAAAGCCCTCAAAATCTCAGACTCATCACACATGCAGATTAATTTTTGACATAGATGTACCAATAGAAACATTCACATACACAAATAACAATCACCAAGATATTAACTCTTCAATAATGTAACTTGTGCCCTCACCGCAAAGAAATCCTTTTGTTCACACAAAATTTGAATTATAGTTCAATTTTAGGAATCCAGTATACGCTCACACTCGTAAATTCAATACAATACATGGACAATACCACATGCTTGCCCTTATTTTCTACACTTCAATTTTCAAACTGTTAGATTAGGATCACTATAGGACTTTATTAGCTTGTAATGTGGGGCTCAGGGTCAGGTATGGTATATCTAAAATTTAAGTGACTTTTCTGCCCTACTTAACATTACATCGTCTATTTTCCTCTTTTACAATCAATCTTGGCATCGTCTTAGTTTTGCTTTTCTCTGTATTATTCATTGAAGCTTGGGTGTGACTTTGACTTGATTTTATTGCTTGATTCAAATTTTCTTCATCTTTTCATTTAAGTTTTTCATTTTTTTTATCTTTATATTCAACTTGAGAGTTTGGAAGCCCTTTGTTGAATTTCAACATTCTGTCCTAGAATTTGCAAGTAAGGTTGCTACTTTCTTGAGGATTCTAATAGATTAGATGCTATTATTTCTCAATTTTATTTCTCTACTTTTGTTAGTTAACTATAGCTAGTTTATTTTGAGTATTAGTTCATACTTAAGTCAAGCTATTTCTTGTTCGTGCCAATTTTTTTCTTTTATTTTGTTGAATGCTTATTTGTTTCCATGTCCTTTCTTGATTTACATAAACTCGCTCCATCCCGAAGAAGTAGTACCACTTGTGAATTATTTGACGGTGTTGACTCTCAACATTGGATTATTTAAGAGTGGTAAAAGGCAAGAGTGGAGTGAGTTCATTGGAGGGTAGCCTTAAAAGCCTTGGCATTAGAGTGATACACGAGTGTGAGTGAAAAAAAAAGAATACATTAAGTGAACTAGTGGTGAAGAGCTTTTTCTACTTACTCTTTATTTCTTTTTGTATGTACAATGACTCAATTGTAGGGAGAACTCTCTAGCAAAATAGAAATAATGTTCCAACAACTATTGGAAGACATGATAGATATGAAGGGAAAATTGGAAGATATGGATAGGAAGGTGAGAACTCCAGAAATCGCAAAGCAACAACTTGAGATTTTCAATCCTAGTGGTCAACATGATGAGGGATCAAGTAAGATTCCTCTTGATGCAACTCCATTACTCTTAATTGTGCAAGATACCCTATCTCCTAATGTCACATTACCAACGAAGGCTCGCAATCAAGCGACACTTCCAAAAGTGGGAGATCAACAAACAAATCTTCCACCACAAGTAATTAGACCTCAAATGAGAGCTCAACATAACCTTGAGGAGCATGATTCTTTTGATGGTTATAATTATGGCTATGGAATAGACGATAAAGATCAACAAGAGAGGTTAGGTAGGAGAGGAAGAAGAGGAGGAAATGGAGCTTGGCATTCGATTGATGGTAGAGAATACAATCAAAGGAATGATGATGAAGATCGAGGATTCAACAACATCAAGGTTACACTTCCATTTTTGAAAGAAAGTAGTGACACAGATGAATATCTTGATTGGATAGTGAAGCTTGAAAGACAATATAATCTCAACAATGTGAGCGACGTTAAAAAAATGAATTATGCTATAAGTCATCTTGAGGGTTTTGCTTCTACATGGTGGGAGAAAATTGAAAGGGATGCTTTGATGAATAGAAATTTTGTTACAAATTGGAATGACATGAAAATAAGAATGAGAGATAGATTTGTGGGTCAAAATTATGAACAAGATACACTCAAAAAGTATTACAAACTTCAACAAGGAAGCAAGAGTGTGGATGGGGTATTATGAGGAGCTAGTGCATACTAGGCTTCGAACTAATGTCAATGATGGAGAGATGAATCTTGTGGCAAGATTTATCTCGGGCTTAAATAACGAGATAAGGCAACCATTAGATTTGCATTGTCTTCCTACTTTATATGAAGATTATCAAATGGCACTCAAGGTGGAGGGACATCAAAAGGAAAACAAATCAAGAGTGCAATTTTCTTCTTCTTCATGGTAAAAAATAAAGAAGTTTGTAAATCATCTCCTACTTGGGACAATCCCAAAGGTGCAAAGCAAGACTTCAAGTCCAATTTTGACAAAGCCAAACCAAAGATGGACTACAAGGATTTAGGTAACAAATCTAAACTTGAAACTCCATCTAAAATAAAGTGTTTTAAATGTCAAGGATATGGACATAAAGAAAATGAATGCCCTAATAGAATAACTATCATTGCATTGAATGATGGTGGTTATCAGACGGAAGATGAATCTAAGGATGACCATAGAGAGGATGATAGTAGTTATGAATTTATGGGAGAAGGGGATGGAGAAGAAATTAATGTTGATGGGAAACTTTTTCTTGTTGTAAGAAGAAGTATGAGTGCTCTAGCAAGGGAAAATTTTGATCAAAAAGAAAATATGTTTCATAATTGGTGTAGGTTTGAAGAGCAATTATGTTTCTTTATCATTGATAGTGGAAGTTGTGCAAATGTTGCTAGTATATCTATGGTGGAACAATTGAAACTTCCAACAAGAAGGCATTCAAAACCTTATAGGTTGAAATGTCTCAATGAATGTGGTTAACTCAAGTTGACCAAGAAAGTGTTGATAAAGTTCAAGATTGGAAGTTACCATGATGAAGTGCTTTGTGATGTTGTACCAATGCAAATTTGTCATCTATTGTTGGGAAGGCCATAAGAATATGATGTAGGGGTAAAACATGATGGAAGGTACAATAAATATGCATTTGTTAAGGATGGTAAAAAGCGCATTCTTAACCCTCTTTCTCCTTTTCAAGTGGGAGAGGAATATAGAAAAATGGGAGAGTTGAAAGAAAACTTGAAAGAAAAAAAAGAGCGGAGAGTAAGGGAGTGAAAAATGATAATTCAAAAGAAGGAAAAAAAGAGGTTGAGAGCTCAAGTGAGAATGAATTATCACAAAAAAAAAAAAAGAGATGAGCAAGAAAAACAAAAGGTCAAAGAAAAAGGAAAGATGTGCATGATTTTGCAAAATCAAGAGACCATGAAAGTGCTAAACATTGAGGATGATATTCAAGTCATACTTATTAAACCTAAAGGATATTCTTTGCTTTCTAATAATGAACTAACCTTTTTATCATTGCCAAGTGTTGTTTCTTCTTTGGCAGTTGTAGTTTTCATGTTGAAGATTTCAAGACAATACCTCTATGGTGTGCATTATGAGGTGTTCATAGATATCATAGTCTACCGTATATATTCAATCAGAGAAATCTCAATTTGAGGCATCGAAGATGGTTGGAGTTGCCTAAGGACTATGACATGACTATCTTTTATCATCCGGGTAAGGCTTATATGGTATCAAATCCCTTGAGTCAAAAAAATGGTGAGCAGGTGTAGTCTAGCTTCTTTGCAGTTGAGAGCATATTATTTGCCTATGGATGTCTAGTCCTTAGCCAATAGCTTTGTGAGGCTTGATATTTTAGAATCTAATAGGGTTTTGACTTACATAGAGGTGAGGTCGTCCTTATTGGAGCAGATTTGCACTCAATAGTTTGATAATGGTGATTTTTGTAAGATTCGAGACAATGTGTTAAAAGAAAAATCAAGGAGGCAATTCTTGATAGTGCGGAAGTTTTGAGGATAAAGGTCATATTTTTGTTCCTTAGACAGGTGATTTGACTAGACTTATCATGGAGGAGACCCATACTCTATTCATCCACGGGCTACTAAGATGTATTGTAATTTGAAGCAACATTATTGGTGGTGTCATTTGAAGAGTGACATACTAGTTTTTGTGTCTTGATGGTTAAATTTTCAGTAAGTCAGTATGAACACCAAAAGTTTGAAGGTGCGACTCAAATGATGCACATACCAAAGTTAAAGTGAGAGTGAATTTCTGTGGACTTTGTTGTTTAGCTATAAATTTTATCTTTAGTGTCTATAGAGTTTGCACTAATTGGGGAGAGTTATAAGGAGTCCTATCATCCGGTGGATTTTTGTCTGTGGTGGCTATTGTCGTTGCAAAGGTAAAAATTACCATTAGAGGTTAAATGACTCTATTGTATGAAGACAAAACTAAAGAGAGAGTTGCAAATATTGAACTTTAATTATATATATGTGTACATGAACTTCAAGGATGATGTCTGAAGTCAGACTTTGTTAAGATTAATTAAGTTTAGACATATTATGTGTTGTAACAATCAGTTTGGTTGATTTGAACACTAAAAACCTTTTTTTCTATAAAAGACTCTTTTCATAAATTTTAAGTGAGAAGTGTTAAACTATTTATTTAACTACAATTAATTTATAGACGTAGTTGCATGATTTATTTTCCTCATTTTGTAGTGCATTGAGTATGAGTTGCCTATAAACTTCATGCGATGAGTTGTAAAACATGCCTTAGCTTGGAGTTGAGAGATTCCTTCTTGGATGTATGTTATGAGTATAGATTGCATATGAGCTCCATGAGATTGTGTTGAACACGATTTTAGCTTGGAGATGGTAAGTTACTCCTTGAACATGGGTAAATGTTGAATTTCATGCATTTTGGATTGTTAGATGTAGTTCCTACTTCCTTGTGATGCATTGAGTATGTTTAGCTTGGAGATGAAATTCCTCCTTAGTTGTATGCATTTAGATAAGTTGCATGCATGATGAGTTGCTAATCTTGAGTCGTTACCTTTAAGAAGTGCCTAGAACGTCATTCAAGGATGAATGATCCCAATGGCTAGATATTGTAACACCCCGTATATCCGAAAGAGGGAACTTCACAACTTTTAGAAATTTCAAGTGTCACCCACAAGGGGGCCAATCACGCCCCGTGGTTAGACCCACACCCCGTGGGTGGGCGTCGTGGATGACCACCCTAGAAATCTGCCTAAGGCAGTTACCACAGATAGGACCTACACCCCGTGGATGGGTCCACACCCCGTGGTTGGGGGTCGTAGGTCGAAGCCCAATTTTCAGTGTCTCTGAACCCAAACCACGCTCGACTAGGATGGACCTATCCATGGTCCGTCAGTGGGGTCTCATGGATGGGCAGTGAGGCAATTAGTTGAGGACTTAATGGTCCTTTCCAAATTTAATTAGACATTAAATGGTGTCATTTTACCCTAGTCTAAACCACCTATATAAGTACTTTAGACCCCAAATCTAAGTCATTCTCTCAAAGACCCCAAAAGAAACTGTAACATCCGACAATTTAAAATGAATATGAAGAAGCTTGAAATTGGAAGTAGTCATTTTTGGAAAAAAATTCAGAATCTGGAAATTCGGTCAAGTGTGGAAATCAGTGAGTTTTTGGCCAACTTTGAGCAGTCATAACTCCTAG
>JAJOOR010011468.1:0-27764 GCA_036250505.1 Solanum acaule
GTTACTAACACCTGTGTGTATGTATGTATTTTAGGATATGCTGACCCAGATCCTTCAAAACCAAAGCAGTCTCTCTTGCATGAATGGGAATTCCGTTCGGGTCTTGATCGTTACATATGGATAATTGGGATGATATATGCCTACTACCATCCAACAGTAGGTTCTCATTCAGAGATTTATCAATTTTTACCTGTCATTCAGTCTACTTATGAACTTTTGCGACTGTCAGAGCAGAGCTGAGGATGTTGTCCGTTATCCTTTTCTGAAATTTCAGCTCCTTTCCTTAACAATGTTTGTTCATAAATGGTTCAAGTTTCATATATCAGGTAGAGAGATGGATGGAGAAACTTGAGGAAACTGAAGTGAAACGTAGGATATCAATAAAAGCTGTTGTTGTCCTAATGTCACTCATGGTACCTCCTCTCTTTTGCCGCTGTCTGAATTTTCGAACTTCTCTCCCTTGTTTACTTATCATACAAATGTCAGATGGGATATCTTTGGTATGAGTACATATACAAGCTTCCGAAGGTCACATATAACAAATATCATCCTTACACATCTTGGATACCGATAACGTATGTCTTTTTTTCCCCTTTACTTGATTGCTCAGTTATTTTGGGAGTTTCTTCTTCCACTAGTGAATAATGTGTTGCATGTTCCTTTCTAATGTAAATTTTGGTGTTCTTATCTAACAGTGTCTACATATCCTTGCGGAATGTTACCCAATATTTTCGTAGCTACTCGTTAACCCTTTTTGCGTAAGTAAATTTGCATTAAAAGTTTTTTTTACAGTTCATTTTTCATATGTTTGAGTTCAAGGAAAGGCATTGAAAGCCAGTAAATTCATGACAGACATGTATAAGTAAATACTAGATATTGGATTTTGGCTTATTACTTCAAGACAGACCACATATTGCTTTGTTGACCTGCAGATGGCTTGGGAAGATCACTTTGGAGACTTATGTATCCCAAATCCATATATGGTTAAGGTATGAGAGATGAATTAAAGGTTGATTTGTTTCTTGCACATCCATTACATAATTTTTAAGATAGTATGCTTCACTAGTTCTTATTGATTCATGATACTAATTCCTTCCTCTGATATGTGTATAATGTTATCACAAGACTAATGTAAGTTTCACTTTTGGCTGTTTATTATGTGATGTTCCTCAAGCTCTGATCTTATTTGGTAATTGACTTTGAGCTGGTTACGAAAAAAGATACCATAATAGGTATTTGAGTCACCTCAGAATGCTGGAGTTGGCTTACCGTTTTGGCATACTGACCACTAATTACAATGTGATTCTATGGAAACAAAGAAATCTAAGTAGTTCTGTTTCTGTTTTAAAAAAAGATGAATTGTAGGTATGAACAGATATGTACATTTAACATAGAGGTAAATAAACGCAGATCTGGTGTGCCAGACGGACAGCCTAAAAAGTTGCTGTGTTTGATCCCCGACTACCCATTGATGAACTTCATGCTTACCACTGCCATATATGTTGCAGTAAGTAGATTAATTTCTTGTTCATTGCCTTTCGTGAGGAGAATACGTGAATGCAAAAAATCAGTTTCCTGTTTCTTTATATATGTGCAGGTTTCTCACAGATTATTCGAATTGACAAACACTTTGAAATCCACATTTATTCCCATGAAAGATGATAAACGTCTTGGCTACAACATAGTTGCCGCTTTAGTTGTATCAGGTCTTCTATATGTCTTGTCCTCTGTATTTCTAAGGGTACCTCAGATGCTGGTAAGTCATTCTCTTCAGTGTTTGCTTCAGCTTTTGCATTTCTCAAGTTTCTATAAGAATGATCAGAAATCTCAAACAAAAAGCAAATGTATGCTTATAGAAAAATCCAAGTTGACATCTATCTAGTGAAAAGAGGAAGTTTCTTTCTCTCATTTTTGAAAGAAAACCAATGTTTGTAATGAGTTTGTTTCTAATTTACAGGTGTAAATGGGTAACGTACATTATATGAAGGCAGATATAATTTGTGAGCCAGCTACAACTGGCTGCAGTTTCTTTTCTACATGATTAAACAGAGAAGAGAGATACTGAACTGGGTTATAGTTCTTAGTTTAGTATTCTTTGTGTATAAAGTCTGGCTCTTCAACTCAAATTTTGGATTGTGCAGTCATGTTGTAATGTATACCTTCTACCTGTGAGGTGATGTCCCAGTTTACTTATTTATATTGTTCTACCACAGTAATATATTTGAAAGGAAAGTGTCATTTCATCCCATAAAAAAGCTTGTATTTCTGCAGAAAGGCGTCTTGCCTTTATTGCTGCTTCCCAGGCATGTCACTTAAAACACTGCACACTTTCGTTTTGTATATTGTGAAAACGTATTGGCATAAAAAACGAAAGAACAAACAAGAACATAGCCGTTTCAAAACCTGCATCTTTCTATCTTTAAGGCAAAGCCAACCCAAAGTCGGAACGTATAACTTGTTTCAAGAGCATCACTTATACCAAGAAAAAGGCTCGACTTCAAGAACTTTGAACCTGAATATAATTAGATTAGACGTAGATTACCAGCTCATCTATATCATTCAACAGTGATTTGAAATGTGTTAACTGCTTATACAATTACTTAAGCTTTTGAACTCAAAATATAAGTCACCTAACAAAAACTTTACCCAAGATCAAAATGTTCAACTACTCCCAACTCAAAAATTTGAACCAGCAGTTTGTTCCACAGTAATAATTTCGAGCAAGCTTAAAAGAAAGGAAACATCATGAGTGCAAACTTTGAATACCACTACTTTGAACTTGAAAATGTCTAGCATCTTCTTGATGTGCACGTAAGCTAGCTTCCACCATCAAGGATAGTGAAGGTCTTCGTCTCACACAGGTTCCTCAGAATATATGCACAATGTCATATGCAAATCTTTTGCGTGTTAAGGAATTATAGGAATGTATTATAGGTTACAACACCATGCAAGTGATGATATGGTAAATGTACTTAGAAACCACGCAAGAAATGCAAGGAAGATATTGACACTGATACTGCCAGTTTATCTCTGCAAATTCTTTTGAAAAACTTGTTTTGGTCAAGTTTTTTCAGAACTTCTTCTCAGAGAAACTTCGTCAAAATACCTTTTTTGGTTGAAAAGTCTTCTCTTAAAAGAAAACAAAAAAGATTGAGAACACTTAAAGCACTTCAAAAAATCTTACAATCATGCATATATGTTTTTTGTTCCGAACAATTTTTTCCTCAACAAGAGCGGTTAGTATTTCTTCGGAGAGAGGATGGAACGTAGAGGATAATATGTTGACAGCAACTCTAACCTGATAATACCTGTACAGTCATTCCTATCTTATTTGCGATGATAGCAAAACTTTAAAATTTTGACGACAGACATACTTCTTGGGACAGGAGATGAGGACAAAATAGTTCAGATAGTTTTATTAAGGGAGGGAAAAAATGCATGTCTTATCTTTAAGAACTACAACAGATAAGGATACGTCCAGAAGAGCACAAATGACTGCAAAGAAAAGAAACAATGTCAATCGAGTGTCAAATATAAAGCTAGATTTACAATTTGAAATCATCATGCAAAGATAGTAAATTCCTCTCAGTAATCAAGCAGTGAAACTGATGTGCCTCAAGTTATAAAAGCTTATTCCAGGAGGCCAAAATAAACAATTAAAAGACTTCAACTATCATGAGACAATTACAGAGTGGTTTTTTCCGTAGAAAAAAGGGGCAAGACAGTTAGAAGAGGGTGTTCAGAAAAAGAGAAATTTCTAATCAACAAAATATCACCGAAATATCAAAACAATCACAGGAATACTGATAAACATGATTCTAATCAACAAAATATCACCGAAATAAATAATATATTCCAATAATTAGTTAACTTAAAGAGAAATTTGAAAAAAGAAAAGTTAAGATGCTATGGAACGAAATCATAACAGGAAAATAAATGAGAAAAAACTTCCAAAAGGGCATTGAAAAACAGGGAGGAAAAATGAAGCAGGATAGACAAATTAGTCAGGGCTTCAAAAAAATATTACTCCCTCTGTTTCAATTTGTTTGTCTTGTTTTGACTTGGCACAAAGTTTAAGAAAGTAAATAAGACTTTTGAATCGTGTGGTCTTATATTAAAGATATATCAATTGTACCAAAATGTCCTTTAGTCTTGTGGTCTCATTAAAGAGTTGCCAAAAAAGAAAAGAGCCATTCTATTTGAAACGGACTAAAAGAAAGTAGGAAAAACAAATTGAAACGGAGGGAGTATGATTTTGAAAGACAGTAATTTTTCTAGAATATTCTATCCCTTCAACCTTTTCTTATGCAGGTGATTGAGAAGGCAGATGAACTATTTCTTGATCAAGTATTATAATAAACAAAGAATACACAAAGAGATCTTATTTAGAAGTATGAATGTAAAGAAGTACCATAAGTCCGCCAAAAAATCCATCAAGCAAGATTCTGTTCCAGCTGTCAAAGTAGGAGTGGATTGAAAACTTGGCCTTCGCCGTGAGTGCTACTGAAGTCATTAACATGACAAGGAAATAAAAGATAAATCCTGTCAAGCTAGTAAGTCCCAGAATGCCGGCAATGACACCACCAATGATTGCCATGAATGTGCGGCTGAACAATAGAATGCTCAATATAAATGGAGATATCCAATGACAAGGAAAAAATGTACTAGCTTAGAAAGACGAATAGAATCCAATTTTACTTGTTCACATATGATTGACTGCTCGTCTCAATCATATTTTCATTCTTCCTTCGGATCCAACTGTGTGATCGAGTAATTACATTTCTTTATAGACAGTTGCAACTTGCAACACAGAGCTTGGATTTGTTTGTTTATTTTTCCTTTTTACAGATAAGTTAATGGAGCTTGGGATTGCTTTGTTTTGTAGAGGCAAAATGACAAGGATAGTCCCAAGACTTCCTCTAGCATTGAAAACAGGTAGTAACTGTTCAATTACTCAAAAAGCTATTACTTACTGATCAAAAAGAAATTATTCAAAACACTACAACTCATTCATAAATTATAACTTGATAAGGTAAAATTTCCATTAATAAGATTACAATCTGCAGTTATTGGTTCAGGGGTATAGGTTGTTTGTTTGATGATTGAGGTACTTGTAGGACTTTACTGAGGTAAAAGAACAGATATTTATAGGACCATACACATTTCCTCGAGCCATTAGAGGAAATCATACAACTACACCAAGGGTAGCATACTTTCTGCTTAAGTGCAAGGAATAATAGTCTTGGGTGAAGGGAAGATAAGAAGAAATCAAGGATTGCAATACAAATGGCCATAATATGGAATAATCATACCAATGAAGAAATGTTATTCCACTATGAAAAGATGTTAGCACTGTCGCTGTTTTATGAGGTATGTTACCTAATTAAATTGATATCATGTCATATCTTTATTTTATATCCTAGTGACATTCCACTGAAATGATGCCTCAGTGAAGGCGTTAAAGCTACAGGTACATATATCCCTAATTTCAACCAGTTCTTCAGTTGGGCTAACATTAATCTCACATGATTAAGGAAGAAATTCACATCGACGGTCTGTATCAACCTACGTCCATACTTCTAAAATAAAAAAATACGCGAAATTATTACTAGCTGAAATCATCAAGGAACTATAATTTCAGTCCACCTCTATATGGTGTGAAACTCAAACCAACCTGTAAAGAATAACTTTCATGTTGTTTTGCATATTCTCAGGATTGAAAGTGGGCAAATCATCCATACCGCTGCTCGACTTTTCAGTAGACCCGTTCGAGTTATCATGCCCAGCCATCACGACTTTTTGCAATTCTACAGCAAACATCAAAACAATAAGAATAGAGAAGCTCAGATGTAGATCGAGATTTGAACTTTGTAGTCACTGACTATCTCAGTTAGAAAAAAGATTGAATTAATCAACGAATTTACCCAAAAATATCATATAATAAAATACATGGATCTCACATCCGGTTCAATTCAAACTCTTTCAGTTACAGTGATCTACATAAAAGACTAAGACTTTCTATCATGAATCACAGCCAGTTCAATTCAAACAATCAATCTCAGTAATGAAAAAGACCGATTCAATCAACACAATATAATAATTTGTTGTTTGGATCTCAGACTTAGTTCAATACAAAATAGGTCAGTGCAAAACTTAAGAATTTTACCAGAATGATTGAATTTATTGTTAATGGATCTGTTGAATTCAAATAGGAAGAAGAAGAAGAAGAGATGTATAATTGAAAGGGGTTTGGGTTTTAACCTAAGCCTCTTTGCCCTCCTCCTAATTTCTCTTTCTTTTTTCTTTATCAATTTTTTTATTTTAATCGGAGATAGAAGGCCCAAAATAGTCCATTATTTTTGGGTTAAGACTCAAAGTTATCCTTGAGTTTTCACATGGAGCACTAATAGTTCCTCATGTTTGCAATATTGGTGCACTTTTGGTCCTCCCCTAAACTTTTACCTATTTTTTAACATTAATTTTGTTCATAATTTTATGTAAGGAATGTCCCATCGTCTTTTTATATATTTAGTAGAAATAATAACTCTATGTGAGAGAATGTGAGAAGAAGAACATTTTGTTCTGTTCAGTATAAATATTACTGCAGCTAAACTAAGAACATTTTAACATATAACATTGTAAGAAAAGAAAAATGTGTACTGTATTGTACGTGAAATCGTCGTGATGAACCTCTCGACTTTACCTGCAATACGATTTCTACTAAACAAAATAAGGTGTTTTTCTTCTCACAATCTCTCACATGGAGTTATTATTTCTATTAAATATATAAAATGACGATTAAACATTCCATACATAAATTATGAATAGAATCAATGTTAAAAAATAGGCAAAATTTTGAAGGAGGACCAAAAGTGCACCAATATTGCAAACATGGGGGACTATTAATGCTTCATGTGAAAACTCAAGGATGATTTTGAGTCTTAACCCAAAGATGATGGACTATTTTGGGTCCTTTCTCTTAATCGGACTCCGTAAGATTGAAAAACTAGTTTTCATTTTAATTTATGTCACTGTTGTAAAACAAGAGGAAAAATACTAGAATACTTAAACAAAGAGGTAAGATAAATGGTGATGGAAAGTATAAAGATTGAGAGCTATATTTATTCTCCTCAAGTGTGTTTCACAAGGGTGAAAACACTATCCTTTTATATGATTTAGAAAACACTTGTTTACATTCTTTAACCAAATACGTTAGTAAAACTTTAATAACTACATACATTACATTAGGGATAAACTAAGAGAAACATCCACAATTAAATGGATTTGTAACACTCCCCCTTGGATGTTTTCAGATAATGTGCCTCGTTAAAACCTTAATAGGAAAAACCCAGTGGTAAAAAGGCTAGTGAAGGAAAAAGAGTACAACATCTTGTTATACGCCTTGAGTGCTGCCTCATTAAAAACCTTACTAGGAAAACCCAATGGGACAAAATCTTGGTTAAGGGAAAAAAAGTATAGCACGTATTTTACTCCCCCTAATGAAAAAATTATTTGATATCTTGGAGACGACGCATTGCAATCTTATATCTTAACTTCTCAAATGTTGATGTTGGCAATACCTTAGTGAATAAATCTGCAAGATTATCACTCGAACGAATCTGTTGAACATTTATGTCACCATCTTGTTGAAGATCATGTGTGAAAAAGAACTTAGGTGAAATATGATTTGTTCGATCTCCTTTGATATATCCTCCCTTTAACTGAGCTATGCAAGCATCATTATCTTCATACAATATTGTTGGAATCTTTGTTTGCACAGAAAGATCGCATAATTGCAAAATGTGTTGAGTTATTGATCTTTACCACACACACTCTCGACTGGCTTCATGAATGGCAATTATCTCTGCATGATTTGAAGAAGTAGCAACTATTGTTTGCTTCATCGAACGCCATGATATAGATGTACCTCCATATGTGAATAAATAGCATGTCTGAGATCGAGCTTTATGTGGGTCAGACAAATATCCTGCATCTGCATAATCGATCAATTCTGACTTGGATGCATTAGAATACAACAATCCCATATCAATTGTTCTTGAAGATATCTGAATATATGCTTAACACCTTTCCAATGTAGTCGTCAATAAACTTACTGCGAAGTAAATATCTGGTCGGGTATTGTTGGCAAGGTACATTAGTGCCCCAATAGCAGTGAGATATGGTGTTTCATCACCAAGAAGCTCTTCATCCTTTTCTTGAGGTCGGAATGGATCTTTATTTATATCAAGAGATATCACAATCATCAGGGTACTTAATGGGTGTGATTTATCCAAATAAAATCACTTCAAAACCTTTTAAGTATATGTTGATTGATGGATAAATATTTCATTTGTCAAATGTTCAATCTTAAGGCCAAGACAAAATTTTGTCTTACCAAGATCTTTCATTTCAAATTTTTTCTTCAAACATGCAATGACTTTTGAAAGATCTTTAGGAGTTCCAATGATGTTCAAGTCATCAACATAAACAGATGTAATTACAAATTCAGATTTTGACCTTCGTATAAAAATACTAGGACAAATAGGGTCATTCCTATACCATTCCTTTAGCAAGTATTCACTAAGACGATTATACCACAGTCGCCCTGATTGTTTCAATCCATATAAGGATTTCTGAAGCTTTATTAAACAACTTTCTTTTGAATTTTTATATGCTTTAGGAACTTTGACTGCTTCAGGGATTTTCATAAAAATATCGGAAAAGGGTCAAAATTACCCCTGAACTATGTGAAATAGACCACTTATACCCTTCGTTACATTTTGGGATAAAAAATGCCCCTGCTGTTATCCTAAGAGACCACAAATACCCTCAAGAGTTAACACCCTAAATTTTTATTGACGTGGCAAGCCACGTGGGACTAATCCTTCCACCTAAGCGTTGCCAACTAGGATTCACTACAATAGAACTAGACCTTTAGTGGCGACAATAGTCGCCACAAAATCCCCGAAAATCGTCACTAAAAGTTTTTAACATTAAATTCTAATTTTGTGTTTTTTTCTTCATTATTTTTAAAAAACCAAAAATGATATCGATTAAGTAGGAGTTTGAAGACACTGTAGGTTTTATTTTTATGTCATATGTAAATGTATGAAATGTACAATGATGCATTATATAGTAGGAGATTTGAATCGAGAAGTAATTTTGATGATTTTTAGTAATAATATTGGATGTTTTTAATATTGATATTGCAAGGTATTTATTTTAGAAAATTAGGTTGCAATCGAAAATTAGTTATCATATTTTTTTGTTGAAAAATAGGTTTTACTAGAGAATGGTTGTTGGAGCCTTAGTCGCCACTAAAAATTACTCATAACCTTTAGTGGCAATATTTTGGGATTTTGTGGCGACTTTATCGCCACTAAAGGTCAAGTTCTTATGTAGTGAATCTTAGTTGGCAATGCTTAGGTGGAGGGACTAGTCCCATGTGGCTTGCCACGTCACTAAATTTTTGGGGTGTTAACTCTTGAGGGTATTTGTGGTCTCATGGGATAACGGCGGGGGTATTTTTGATCCCAAAATGTAAAGGAGGGTATAAGTGGTCTATTTCGCATAATTTAGGGGCAATTTTGACTCTTTTCCGTAAAAATATTGTGGTCTAGTGAGTCATATAAATAGGTCGTGACAACGTCCATTAGATGCATTTCAAGCTTTTCATGAACTGTCATATTTATTAGATACCTGAAGGTAATTGCATCTACCACAGGAGAATATGTCTCCTCATAATCAATGTCAGGCCTTTGCGAAAATTTTTGTGCCACAAGTTGTGCTTTATATCTTACGACTTTACCATTTTCATTGCATTTTCGCACAAACACCCACTTGTACCCAACTGGCTTGACACCTTCAGGTGTTCGGACTATTGGTCCAAAAACTTCACGTTTTTTAAGTGAAGCCAATTCTGTTTGAATTGCTTCCTTCCATTTTGACTAATCATTTCTCTGTCTACATTCATTGACAAATCTTGGTTCTAAATCCTCATCTTGTTGCATTATTTCAACTGCAACATTATAGGCAAAAATATTATCCACCACAATATTATTTCGATTTCACTTTTTTCTCGTCGAGACATAATTTATAGAGATTTCCTCATTCTCATTATTTTCAAGTACATGGACCTTCTCTGTGGTGTCATCATTTATTATGTCTCGGAGCTCTTCATGAGAAATTGCCTCCATATTATGATCATCTTGATCATTTATTCCTTTCCTTTTTCGAGGATTTTTATCCTTGGAACCAATTGGTCTACCACATTTTAAGCGTGGTCCAGACTCATTTGCCTTAACATTTTGTTCTATCGGGACATCAACTCGAACTTGAGCATTAGCAGCTGGGATATATGATTTAGTAACCCGTGGAAGGTTAGTAAATGCATCCGGCAGTTGATTTGCAATATTCTGTAAATAAATTATCTTTTGAACTTCTTGCTCACATTGATTTGTTCGAGGATCTAAACGAGACAGTGAAAGTGAGTTTCAATCTATCTTATTTCCCAACTGCTTTTGTTCTCCCCCTAATGTTGGGTATACTAATTAATCAAAATGACAATCAACAAGCCTTGCCGTAAATAAATCTCCAATTCTAGGTTCCAAATTTTTTATAATAGAATGAGATTCATACCCAACATATATCTCCAACCTTCTTTGGGGACCCATCTTTGTGCGTTGTGGTGGAACAATTGGAACATATACCGCACAACCAAAGATTCTAAGATGGGAAATGTTTGGCTCCTGACCAAAAACCAATTGTAATGGGGAGATGTCATGATAACTGGTTGGCCTTATGCGCACAAGTGCCGTTGCATGCAAAATAGCATGCCCCCAAACCGAAACAAGCAACTTTGTCCTCATCAACAATGGTCTAGCTATCAATTGAAGACATTTAATCAATGACTCTGCTAAATCATTTTGAGTATGAACATGTGCAACAGGATGTTCAACTGTTATTCCAGTGGACAAACAATAATCATTAAATGCCTGAGATGTAAATTCACCAACATTATCAAGACGAATTATTTTTATTGCATAATTTGGAAATTGTGCTTTTAACCTTATTATTTGAGCCAACAACCTCGCAAAAGCCATATTGCGAGTTGATAATAAGCACACATGAGACCATCTTGTAGATGCATCTATCAAGACCATATAATATTTAAATGGTCTATATGCAGGGTGAATAGGCCCACATATATACCCCTATATCCGTTCCAGAAATGCAGGAGATTCCACTCTGACCTTAGTCGTTGATGGTTTGGTAACCAACTTTCCTTGTGAACAAGCAGCTCAAGAGAACTCATTTGATTGAAGAACATTTTGGTTCTTCAAAGTATGTCCATGTGAATTCTCAATTATTCTGTGCATCATATTATAACCGGGATGGCCCAATTGGTCATGCCAAATGATAAAATCATTAGAACCCGTAAACCTTTTGGTTACTATGGCATGTGATTCAACTGTACCAATATTTGTATGGTACAACCCAGAAGAAAATGTGCGGCAATTTTTCATGCACAATTTTCTTCTCTACATTTATCGTAGTAATATAAAGGTATTCCACATTTCCTTCATTTGCAGTCTCAACATGATAGCCATTTTGGCGAATAACCTTGAAACTTAACAAGTTTCTTTGAGACTTACTACAATACAATGCATTATTAATTTCCAATAATGTTCCTCCAGGTAGTAATAAGGCCGCTCTTCCTGAGCCCTTAATCAATTTTGTATTACCAAATATTGTATTTACATATGCCTTTTTCATAATCAAATGAGAGAAATATTTTTTTTCTCTTAGTATTGTATGAGTTGTGGCACTGTCCAGAAGGCACATATTTCCATTACTCACGAGCATTAGAAAAGGAGGCACCGCCTTTATTTCCTTTCCTTTTGAAGAAATTTTGATACAGCCTGACAAAATGCTCAAGTGCCCGACATTCATTTTTCTAGTGACCTTTAAGGCCACAATGATGACAGTGATCGCCCTTTCCTTTAGAAGGATTATTTTGAGAACTCATATTGTTCTCCCTTTTGTTATGACCACCACCTCGACGATTATTATATCGTCTTTTGTCCTTGCCACGCCCACGCACATTATCATGGCCCCGATTATTTTGTCTTATTTCAGACTGGCCGTGTGCTTCTGTCCCGTGTGCCTTTGGTAATGGAGCACTTCCAGCAGGATGGGTTTCATGATTTTTCATTAAAAGGTTATTATGCTGCTCAGCCACCAGAAGGCATGAGATTAATTCAGAGTATTTTTTAAAACCCTTTTCACGATATTGTTGTTGTAATATCATATTGGAGGCATGGAAAGTAGTTAGTGTCTTTTCCAACATGTCCTCATCTTTTATAGTCTCCCCACATAATTTTAATTGGGAAGTGATTCTAAATACAACAGAGTTATACTCAATTACAGTTTTATAATCTTGAAACCATAAGTGCATCCACTCATAACGAGCCCTTGGCAATACCGTTGTCTTGAGGTGGTCATACCTCCTTTTTAAACCTATCCACAATTCAAGTGGATCTTTCACTATTAAGTATTCAACCTTCAGGCTTTTATCTAGATGATGATGAAGGAAAATCAAAGCTTTCGCTTTATCCTTGATGCCTTATTTCCTTCGATTATACTATCACCAAGACCCTTAGCGGTAAGGTGAATTTCAACATCAAGTACCCATGACAAATAGGTCTTTTCAGAAATGTCAAGTGCGACAAATTCAACATGATGAAAACTATCATAAAATAATCGAGTTAATATTATGATGTTGGTTTCTTTATAATGAATGGTTAATTAATGTTCAAATAATAAGATATAATATAATTATAAATTATATTATATGCATGCGTATGGAATGTCTTAAAAACATGTAAACTCATGAAGTATTGAAACAGTAGATTTAATATGTACTTTTAATAGTTCTACAATATTTATTATAGTTTCAATAGATATTAACGTCATTTTTTAAGAGTTTCAAGTCATATTTAATACATAATATTTTTCTTTATGACACACAAATATTAATCATAAATTTATGACATAAAATACTTACGAGTATTCTAACAACATGTTATCATATCCCCTAGTATTTAATTTAGAATTATAAGTTAGTAGCATATTAACAACATAAAAATATAAGCCTGAAACGTATTGATTATTATGCCTAGTAAAGTATCATACTAATACCTAAAGCAAGTTATGTATGCAGTAATTAAACCGTTGATCAAAGACTTATGTAAGTCCTATTAGATATGTTATAAACATATAAATGTATACCTGACTCAAAAGAAAATTGATTAACTTTTAGGAAAAAAAGCTAATTCCGAATTAAGTAGGTCTCAATTGGTTAGAGACTCGTGCTGATAACGTGTTGTAAAACAAGAGGAAAAATACTAGAATACTTAAACAAAGAGGTAAGATAAATGGTGATGGAAAGTATAAAGATTGAGAGCTTTATTTATTCTCCTCAAGTGTGTTTCACAAGGGTGAAAACATTATCCTTTTATAGGATTTAGAAAACACCCGTTTACATCCTTTAACCAAATACGTTAGTAAAACTTTAATAAATACAATAAATACATACATTACATTAGGGATAAACTAAGAGAAACATCCACAATTAAATAGATTTGTAACAGTCACATATTTATTTATTTTTGGTAGTGTGGTATTTTAAACAAATATTGTTGGGGCTAATATATTTATATTAAATATTTAAGTTTAATAAATATTAATTTAATTTTATTAGGTTAATCTTTTGATATGAACCCACCATATTAAGTCTAAAATATCATCAACATCTCATTTAGATATGAGCTTCTCTCCAAGTTTTGACTCTGTTGATATATTATTCGTTCGAAATGATTCACGTTTTCAGCAGATCAAATTTTAAAATTTGAATTTTGAAGTTCCTTAGTGTCAAATTTCAATGAACATCAACTCAAACTTTCCTCTAAACAATTCAAAAAAAAATTATATGAGTTCCTCTTGATGTCTTGATTTTTTTGATGTATTAGCCACTTAAAAATATTTACGTTTACGATAAATCAAATTTTAAAATTTGAACTTTAAAGTTTTTTAGTGACGAATTTCAACTTGAAATTTGAAAGATATTGTATTTAAAAAAAAAAAAGGAAAAACACATACATACCTACATACATAATTACATATAAAATCTACGAAAGATGCAAATGCAAGTGGTGGTAGTGACAAAAAAAACAACAACTTGACCCTTCGGTCACTATTTTAACAAAAAATGGTCATTTTGGATTAAAATAGTGACCGAAAGATCACCTCCTTTAATTTATCCTAATATTTATCATCTATCAGTAAATGAGGACTATTAATTATTATTTTCTAAAAAAAGTTAAACATTAAACTTTAAAGGAACAAAGACAAGATAAATAAACAAGTGTATATGTGTTTACATCTTCAATCAACCAACATTTTTTGGTTCAATATATTGCAACGCATCTACAAAAATTGATTAATTTAAAACGTATTTATAAAGTTGGAGATATTATTTTATGTGCCAAGGCAACTACAAATTCGTATAAATTATTTTGGCATGATAATAAGTGTACGAAGTGTGTCAAAAATGATTTAAGATCTAAGGGGAGTCCTAATGACCCAATAAAGTTGAAAATCACATAATTGAAGTTTTGAACGAGAGGACAGAATGCCTTACTTCAAAAAATCTCTATTTCCAATATATAATGAGCAGTGTTTTAAAAAATGTTTATTGGGGTGAGTCTCGAGGCAGGGCGTACTAAAAACGCTACGGAGTGCAAATTGAAGACGTAGATCCATAAGGCATAAGTTCTAAAATTTGGTGCGTAAGCTCTAAGCATAAAAATGTAAGCCTTTGGAGTAAAAACGTACCCTGAGTGATTTTTTATTTTTTTTTGAACCTTTTTTGCTTTAAATCATATTTTTTTTATTATTGGTGTAACGATATTTCTCAAACAGTAATTGTAATACTTTTTTTCTTCATTATTGGTTATTAATACCTTTCTCAAATAAAAATCATAATATTTTTTTCTATATATTATACGTTATATATTAAAATTTCTTTGTAAAATAATTGAAAGTCTTACTTTTGCTTATTTTCTTAGTAATAAAATTATAAAATTGAATATACATGAGACTACGCCCCGTAGATTCATAAGACTTAAGCCCTCTGTCTCAGGGCTTATGTCTCGCCCCGTAATGCATAAAACGTCTCGCCTCACGCCCCCGCCTTTTAAAACATTGATAATGAGTTATGCTTATATGTTATTAAATCTTTTTTAATTTAGTTTTCAACATCTCAAACTGTTCATTATTTGAACATTTCTACAAAATGTTATGCATATTTTATTAAATAATATTTGATAAAAAAATTTGTATCGAGGGGCCAAGATTTTCAAAAAGCAAAATGAATTTGCTAATAAAAAGAATGAATTTTCTAAAGAAATGAAATCGCCTAAATTGAGCCTAAAATGTCAGCCTACTTGCAAGAAAGTTGGATGCACGATTCAATCACGTAACCTTGATTTTTTTATTTATTTAATCTAGCTACTTAAGCTTCCACCTCTTCCCGTGATGGAGGGTTGTACTAAAATTCTTACTATGAAAACCTATTAAATCATAGTGATACATTGGAGGGGGACTTAGTACACAAAATCATAGATTGTCAAGCCTAAAAGTTCAAAGGGGTCACCTTGTGCAAATAAGCTCACAAAATAGGTCAGCTTCTTGGCTAATAGGACTCATGTTGTTTTTTTGTCACTGACTTTCGTATGGGGCTTTATTCTGAAGTGGCAAAGCCAACTTTGAATAAACAGCGAAGGGCCAAATATGCCTTCTACTATAGGAAATAGTTTAAATATATCCCTAGTTATATTTTCGGGCTAAATATATCCCCTTCCCTCTCCTCTCCGTTATACTTTCGGGCTAAATATACCATTATGACTAACAGAGGACAGAGGACACATGAATGACTAACATTAAAAGAACCGTTCAATCTAAAATAAATCAAATTTGAATATAATCAACCCGGCCTCAATAATTTAACCTGACCTAATCTATAACATTGACTCACCCAATTTATCTTTCAAACAAGAAAATCAAATGTCCAATTGAGTTCTCTCCAACAACTAAAGTGGCATGCAGCCAAAGAGGTTTGCGAACCGGGAAACTCTGGTTTGTGCAATTTTTATTTTAAATGTGTGATTTCCTTTCTTTTTCTAACTTCATAGCTTAACTTTATAGTCTAGGGTTTTCTTTGTATGATTTGTTTCCTTGTTTGGAGTTTCATAGTCTAGGATTTTGGGTATTATTTCTCTTCTTGCTTTAAGTTTCATATCCTAAGGTTTTGGATATGGTTTCTTTTCTGGCTTCAAGCTTCATAGCCTAGGGTTTTGGGTATTGATTCAAATTCGACATAATCTGCTTATATATATTATGTTGGTTACTGTCTTGATTTGGTGTCGGATTTATTTGCATGAGTACTCTTGATTTGTGATCCCAAAATAATTTAGAACTTATTTTTATTTGGGTATAAAAATATTTTAACTTTTATCTTCTTCATTCTTCAATAGTTAGTTCCTTTCATATATTTTATTCTTCTACAATCATGAAATGTGGTTCCTTTTATATTTTTTTTTATTCTTCAACAGTCATGAAATATGGTATCTTTCAAGTTTTCTACTCGTTTACAATCATAAAATGTAGTTCCTTTTTAATTTATAATTCTATAGTTATAAAGTATCATTCTTTTTTGTTTTTTAGTTAGTTTCTTTGGTCTGTTGTCTCCTAACTTCACAACTGTTCTCTTCTTTTTAATTATTATTCTTTCTCTTGTTTCTTTACTCTTTGAAAATTATGTTGATAATGTTATTTTACCAAATATTTTCAAGATATTAAAATGGTTAATGTTGACATATATTTCAACTATGGAGGTGAATGGATTAGAGAACATATTATCGTGTACAAGAACTCGTACAATCTATGAAAAGGGTATGATTTAGACCTTCTTTATTTTATTGATATCATCAATGAGTACACTACTTGATTTGAATTTATTGGTGTGCAAAAATTAATTGTGAGGGTCCTTCTGGGAGATATTATGAAATAGAAGGGGATATTGAAATTAGGAAATTACTATCTCTTTTGTCCAATGAGTTCTTTATAATAAATATGTTTGTTGTTTTTAAGTGTGAATTATGTTGTTCCTGATATTGTTCAATATGTTGAATCACTTTTCTCAGTAGTTACTGAAACTGGCACTGATTGTAGTGATAGTGGAAGTGAAAGTGAAGTTGTGAATGATTCTTCGGAATATGAATCTGAAGAATTAGAGGCTATTTCTATTGGAAAAAACAAAAGAGAAATATCTGAAGATTTGCATGATTATTTAGAATTGTATAAGGGTTTGTCCTTCAAGGATATACCAAAAGCAAGACAATGCATTAGAATTTATGAATTAGACAAGAATGTAAAATTAACAGTAGTTAAAAGTGACAGGTCCAGATTGAGGTTACATGTAATGAAGGGTCATGCCTATTTATATGTCATATTTCTGGGGATACTCATACTCTTGGGGTGAGGATTAAGACTCTAAATGATCATCATACATGTTGACAGCCATTTGATAATCATGTAGTTGATTACTCTATCATAGCTCAATATTTTTTTTAAAAAATTACAAGAAGATCCAAAATTTAAAATTAAGGAAATGAGGGATGATTTGCACAATGCTTTTAAGTTAAAAGCTAGCCAAGGAAAGTGCAAAAGAGCTAAAAGAATGGTTTTGAAAACTTTAGAAGGTGGTTTTACTAATGGTTATAACCAACTTGAGGCTTATGCCATTGAACTGAAGGAATCTAATCCAGAAAGTGATGTTGTGATTAATTTATCTAAGAAAGCACTTGCTAAAAAAAAAGAGAAAATTTCTTAAAATGTATATATTCTTCAAGGCAATGAAGATGGATTTTAAGGAAGGGTTGAGACCATCTATTGAATTAGGTGACACATTTCTTAAAGGTAAAGTCAAATGAAAGTTACTAGTTGATGTTGGTCAAGACAATATGAAACACCTCTATCCTTTATCTTGGACTATTGTGGGTAAAGAGACTAAAAGGACTTGGAAATGGTTTTTGGAGCTACTTCAACATTCAACTAGAACGTCAAATGGAGAAGACATAACCTTTCTGTTAGACATGCCAAAGGTATATTATCTAATTTCATTTATATTTATTTTTTTCTTTTTCAGTTATGTTTTGCATTTGTAAAAGTCAATTGTTTACCTTTAACATGCAGGGATTACTATATGCAATAAATATGGTGTTCCCTCAAGCACATAGTAGATATTGTGTGAGATACATTGAGGCAAATTGGTGTAAAAGACATGGTAAAGATGTGTTAAAAAAGTAACTTTGATGGAGTGCAGGGTGCACTTATGAAAAAGACTTTCAAGATCATCTAAGTGAGTTGAAACAAATAAATTTACCTGTTGAAGAGGATTTTCTAGAGTATCCTACCAAAAGTTGGTGCAGAGTCTATGTTGATATAGTGTGAAAGAATTCAGTAGTTGAAAATAACATAATTGAGTCATTTAATTCTTAGATACTAGAAACAAGGTTCAAGCCCATTATTGAAATGCTGGAAGATATAAGAATCAAAGTAATGAATCTATTGGGGGAACATGATGATTCTGTGATGAAATGAACTAGTGAATACAGTCCTAAAAGCTTGAAGTTGTACAATGAATATCTGAAGATAGTTCAAATTTATAGGGTTGACTGCAATAGAAATAATGGATATGAGGTTATTAAGGGAGATGACACACATAGTCAATTTGAGGGTGAAAAGGTGCACTTGTAAGGCATGAAATCTTGAAAGAATTCCTTGCCCTCATACAATTAATGCCTTGTTGCACAAAAGAATTAATCATTTAATTGAAATGAATTGGTATCACAGTAAAAAGGCATTTCTGTTGACTTACAAGCATAAGTTGCAACCTGTGAGGGAAGATTTTTTTTGAAAAATTAACCCTCTCCAAGCAATGGAGCCACCAGAGTTTGTCAAGCTTGCTGGCAGACCTAAAGTTAAGAGAGTTAGATAGAAAGAAGAATCACTTAAAATGCAAAGGTGAGTGGGCAGTTTTAAGAAAAGGTACAGTGATGACAAGTAGCAAATTTAGAGCGTCAAATCATAACGTTAGGGATTGTGACAAGATATTTTATTAAATAATTTCAATTAACAGTTGTATGATGTATTTATATTTTTTAACTTTTTGCTTGTCACAGTTAAAAAATGAAAAAATATTTGCAAAGAAAAAGGGAAAGAGAAAGCAGCGTAATAGGGATTTGGTTGATGAGGGAGAAACTTCTCAAAATGAAGAGAGCATCAACCTAACAACCCCTCAACAAACACAAAACAATCAAAGTAACATGTTTTCAGACTATGAACATGACAAAGATCATTGTCTACATCCTACTATTATTTTGTAAACTCTTACCAGACTTCAAAAGAGATGATAATAATAAATACCAATAAGGATAATAAGCTTCAAAGGTGACCACAATGGCATAAGTGATCCAACAAATCTTTTAATATAACCAAAAATCTCAACTTGAAAAAGTAAAGATGCAATTACGACCAATCAACAAGAATTTCAAAGTCAAGAAAGAATTGAAAAGTTGAAGTCAAATAAGGGACAATGTCAGTTTGATTAACTTTTGTTGAGTTTGTGGACTTATTTTTTTTAGTTTAATTTAATGATGTACCTACGATTTAAACAATACTTTTGAGAAAGTAGCTTTTGCAAAGTGGGGGATGTCGCATTAGAACTTAGGTTGTATAAGTTTTTGCGGTTATATTGTGACATCCAAACAATATTTGACGATTTTATGTTATTTTGTATTGCTGTATCATGCAGTTTAGTATGTTGAATAATATGTTAAGTTCTCTGAAATTTGATCAAAATCTGCAGTTATTTCGTATTGAATCGTACAGTTTAGTTTGTTGAACTATTATATTTAGTTCTCTGAATTTTGGTCGTAATCAACAGTGTATGAAGTTTTACTTGATTTGTTACACTTGATTGTTGTACTATGATAATATATTGTGCATTTTAAGTCAAATTTTATGGTTACACTTATAGAGAAAAGGTTGTTACATTTTATTGAGAAAAAAGTTGCTATATTCGTCAAATAAGAAGTGTTGCTACATTGTGAAAGGTTGCTAATGTGCTTAGCTGATATATGCTAGTTGTTGTTGCTGCCTTTTGAGGCGCCAACATTGTTGCACTTTGAAGCAAATCACTGCCAATCTATAAGCCAAATTTGTGGTTATATTTTGAGACTAAATTTGTGACTATATTTTGAGATAGTGTGCTACCACATAGGGGTGGAAAATGGTTGGATTTGGATGAGTTTAAAATGATTTGAACAAAAATGGATAATTATCCAATCCGTTCATATTTTATATGGGTAAATGTGATTTGGGTAATTAATGGACGGATTGGATATGGGTTTACCCATATTTCATCCACATTGATTAAAAAATTAAAAAATAAATTTATATGTTTTAAGTTTCTAAAGTAATTTATTTTTCTAGTCACTCTTACCCCTACCTCCAATTCACCCACCCCCTAACTTTTTTGTTTCTAACACCCACCCCGCTTTCATCTCCCTCCTCCCTTGTAACACCTTTGATTCGAAAAGATAGGAAAATTCAGTTTTTTTAGAAATCTGGTGCCAGTTTCGACGGTGCCATCCACGGACCGTGGAATGACCCACGGATCGTAGGTCAGGTCCGTGGTTGGCCAGTCGCTTTTTCCAAAATATCAAGTTTTCTGTATTTTTCAACGGTTCACCAGGAAGTTCTATCGTCCAATGCACGAGTAGTAGGTAGGTATCGTAGGTGAGTCCAGACTTAGAGAAGTTTTAGAGGACAAAGTTGGGACTTATGATCGTGACCCACGATCCGTCGATGGGACCACGGTCTGTAGGTGTGACCCGTCGTTTGATGGACCAGAGACCAACTTTCTGAGACCATCGAAGGTCGATCAGGACGGTCCGTAGGTCAACCGATAGACCATAGGTCGTCACTTTCGTTGGGTTGACAGTTATTTTTAAGAGGGGTTTTTGGGTCTTTTTCTAATTATTCTAGCCTAATACTATGTCGTTTTAACCTTCACCCAAACCCCTATATAAGCGTTTTTAACCCTAAAATTTCTCAATTGAAATCATTCTCTCAAATTTACAAAAGAAACACAAGTCTTCGTCTCAAATATTTCTCTCTCTAGAAAGCTTGAAGAAGAAGGGTCCAACCTAGGATTTCAAGTCAAGTCTCTAATTCCACCATTGAAGTTATGCAATTGGCATTGAGGTATGATGGTTTTCATCCATGGAGCCCTTTCCTCCATGGAGTTCCCAACTTCTCCAATTTTCAAAGTTAGAAATCCCAATTGAGTTAAGGTTTTGCTTCTATGTTATGGGTTCTCTAAATTATTGATTTAATTGATTGATATATGATCTTTTATCCATGAATTGAGTTAATCTCATGTTTTTATGATGATTCCCCATGAACCCATGCATGTAATTACCATGTTTTTTCCAAGCTATGACATATGATGTGGGTTTTGAATTATGAAAGAAAAGTTCATGAAATCAAGCATGTTCTCATGAAATCTATGTAAATGTTTTAAGGATACTTTGAGAGTGAAGTATCAATGATGTTGTTATTGTTGTGTTGTTGAAGGGATATATCATATGCACATGGAAGCTTGATTGTGAAAGGTTTTCTCACATAATAGGGGTTCTTAGTGTTGAAAGGTATTCTCACCTAAAATGAACCAATGTTAAGGAGATATTCTAATGGAGGCAAGAGGCGATTACTCATGCTCTCTAATCGAAAGACAAGAGGCGATTACCCATGTCACATGATGATGTATGGACAAGAGGCGATTACCCATGTTCCTTTAAGAGATAAGATGAATATGATTAAGAACTATTCCATGGAAGTTAAGCTTAGTACCTAGTGGACAAGTGACGATTACCCCTATCTCATAAACTATGTGCTAACATAGGATTATCTAGATAGACATTAGCTAGTGGATCCACATAAGCTAGAAGTTCATGGTCCTAACTTTGACAAGTAGGACAACCCTTTTCGGTGTGGGAGACACTTGGATTCCATGTTAATAGCTCACATGGTCTTACATGTCGGTTAAGACTACTTCCCACAAGCAAGCTAAGATGAACTAAGGTTACTTCAAGAAGTATCTTAGGTATGTTTTAAGATGATGTTCACCTGCATTGATCATGTTTTATGACTTATGTTTTCTAACATTCAAGATTCATGTTTTAGCTTGATCATTGCATGCTCATGAAAATGTCCCTTTTTAGCATGACTTTATGTGTTTTTATGCATGGCTATCATACTTGGCACATGTTTGTACTAACACATACCTTGCCTACATTTTTCCAAATGTAGGGTCTCATAGTCAGGGTTCTCAGTTTCATGGCTAGAGTTCTTTGAGGAGATTTCGAACTTTGTGAGTCCTCATGCTTCGAGGATCGGACATTTATTGTTTTCAGTCTTTCCTTACTTTTAGTTTTGGAACATGATGTATGGGCTACGCCCAGATTCATTCTTATGTACTAAGATGGCTTTGAGACAATGTTTAGACTTTCACTTTACTTTGATAAAACTTTAGACTTGAAATGTTTCTCTTAATCTCTTTTATTCTATTATCTTGTATGATGAATGCTAAGTGGCTAGTATGATGCCTCTCGGGGTCTTATACCTCATGTTACGCCTATGGGCTACCTTGGGTCGTGACATCCCTCCACCTCACCCCGCCTCCACCCCATTCATACCTTTTATAATGTTGTGTAATTATTTTTTGAATTTCGTTTTCGAGATGGATATATTTATCAATATATTACTATTGATGTATCTTGTTTAAATTGATAAGTGTTGTATTTCTACTAGATACATTAAACAAGAAATTGTTGCCCATAAAATGTTTGGTTTGAGATCGATACATTACTGTTTGGTAATTATTATGTAACAGATACATTTAGTGTAAATTCGAATTTAATTAGTGCATGATACATTATTATTTATGTAACTTATTTTGTTTGAGAGAAGAATCCATATGTATTAGAAATTTATAGATGAAAAGGCCGATAGATGAAAAATGATACACTTGGTAGAATTTTTGTATCAAGTATCAATACTAATTAAGGTTATGTATCAAAACTAATATTTGAACATGATACATTGTGCATGATAGAATTTAATGTATCATAATGTTGAAATGAAGGCAATATACATTAGTTTAAGAAACAAAATCAACTAGATACATTAAAAATCTGAACATATATGTATCAGAAAAGATGAACAACCAAAAAATAAAATAAAAAATCAACAATCTAATCAGCGAAAAGCAACGAAGATGTATCCTTCTCGAACTAATTAGGTAAGCCCAATACTGAAAGATCGGACCAATGGAATGAAATGTATTGTAACACCCCGACTTTTCGAAACGTCTAAAATTACTCGTATCTCCAGGGAAAGACAAGGAGGGTGGGTAATAAATTCAGAATGATGTGGTATGTCCTATTTTAAGTGTTCAAGTGTAGCATCTCAAGTTTTGAAGTTAGGTAAGTGGCAAAATAAAAGTTGGCGGAAGTTATCGTAAGTTCCATTTTAAAGATTTCTCTGAAATTTTGGTCAAATGTCTTGGAGGTTTTCTCCCAATCTATAAAGAGTTATAGGGCCCACGACATATCGAATCGAAGGTCTACGAGTCTAGTTTTCAACGCATCAAACTGTTTATTCATACGACTTCAAAATAGAGAGATATTTTCATTTTCGTGGGACTGCGCAAGCAGGCACATGAGGTAGGGCCCTAGGTCGGTGGAATTTTACATATATCTTCTTCTTTGAACTTTTTCTTCATTTTTTAAGGTAAAAACTAGAAAAATTAGAGAAACCCATTTCTAGGATCAGCCAAAGTATAGATTTTTTCGACTTAAATCCTTGACGAAAGTTGTTCTACGCGTTGGGTTCATCATCGTGGTATAATTTGTTTTATCAATCTCGTAGCATATCACACTTTAGTGTTGGGACAACAAGGGTTTGGATATATTTGAAGGTTTTGAGGCATATTACGAACTTAAGATCGAGGTAAGACCCTTCTTTCATCGACTCTAGCTTTTATAAGCATCAAATAACAATTTGCGACGGAAATACATATCTTTTATTGTATTGTCATGGTATCTTTTATTTTTGTGTGTTGATTATGGTCCTACCTTGTTGTAGTATCGAGGGGTTATGAGTAAAAGTCGTTAGGCCATGTGAATTCCGCGAAAAAGGTATGTTAAGACTATTATCTTCTTACAACATGTTTCCTTAAAACTTAGGAGCAATGTAATAGAGTTGTTATCGTTGTTATACTTGTAGTCATTATTGTTGATTGTTGGTTGCTCAAGTGGATATAATCCTCTCTTAACGGGATTCTTATTCAGTAGTAGCGTCCCTATGTTGGACACAACTTAGAGGCTATTTGTATAGGTTGCTTATAACTAAATTGCTCACTTTTAGCTGTTGGATTGTTATTGTTGCCCTTTGGGCTATTATGGTTAGCTGCAAGAATGTGATCTATGCCTAGAAGGGTTATGTTCTACCCACAGGGCTATATTGATCCCTAGAAGGGCTATGAGTTGCCTATGGGGCCATGTTGTTGCCTAAGAGGGCTATGAGTTGCCTATATGCTATATTGATTCCTAAGAGAGCTATGTGCTGCCTACGGGGCTACACTATTGCCTAAGAGGGCTATGTGACTGCCTACGGGGCTAGGGGACCACTGATAGGGGTATATAGACTGATTGGCACCTTCTGGGCTTATGAGGGCATGGGTAGGTGGTCTTGTATGCGGTACAACCTGCCGAGCTTATGAGGGCTTGGTTAGGTTGTTGTTTTGTTATTTTTGATAAGTTTAGATTTAGGAGCAGGTCAGTATGCTTATCTTATTCTTGATTTATTTACCAGATTACTCCAGTATATTAGGATACTTGCTAATAGTCTATTGTCTTTCATACTCTGTACATTATTTTGTACTGACGCCCCATTGCCTGGGGGAGCTGCATTCATGCATGCAGGTCCTGACAGACGACCCATTAGACCTCCTCAGCAGTAGGATTGACTTCTATCCGGTTGGCTAGCCCCTTTCCTCCAGAGTTGCCAGAGTTGGGAGGTTTGTTAGCTTTTGTTGTATATATTTTCATGGGTAGGCTAGGGCCCTGTCTCGCCAATCTTTACTACTCTTAGAGGCTTGCATACTAGTGTGTGGGGTTTATAGCTACGTTATGGCCATGTTGGACTAGTTTGTTGGTTTGTTGAAGCTTGTTAGTTGTGTGATGCATTGTCTTGATATACCTGCTTTCAGTTTCTGTATAGAGATCATGGTGGCCTCGACGGCCCAATCAGGATTTATGTGCTAGTTGGCTATTTCTTTATATGAACTCTTGGGAGTAGTTGTTTCTTTTATGGATCTGTTGTTTCTTTTATGGATCTATTTACAGGGACCTTGCCGGCCGATGGCTTAATTTTAAGCAGAGATATACTTGTTTGTTTTCTTGACTGCGTGTGGCTGCCATGCGCTAGTAGCGAATGGTTCAGCAGTGTCGGCTCAAGCATGAGTTTTGGCATTAGGAGCCAGTTGCGCCCCTTGAATCTGGGGCGTGACATGTATCAAGACCGCCATTAGAAATATCTAGAACAATTCCAAATGTACTCCAAGATGAACTCTCTGCATTAGTATGTTTTCCACCCTTCTTCCAGTAAAGAGACCGCGAGTAACAAATTCAATTATTTTTTAAGATGAAAAAACTTTAAAAAATAATAAAAGAAATTGAAAATTGAAGTGATGGAAAGAAATCTATCCCTTAAATAACTTGAAATAATTAATTGGAAAGAGAAAAGATTTGAAATTCAAAAATGGATTAATGTAGGTAACTCTAGAGATTTGTGGCTTGATAAAAATAAAGAAAATCATAGGTATGAGATTTCAAATTAATGTATCCGGCAAAGGGAATGATGGGAGCAAAAGAGGGGATTTTTGATATTTTTTTGAAATGGTAGGAAAAATAAGAAAATATGATAATAAATAGGGAGCGTTGGGAAAAGGAGAAGTTAAGAAAAATATTTTTAAATTTTTTTCTTGTCTTTTTATTTATTTTCCTTTTTCATTTTAATTAATTTTTAGTATAAAAATTCTATGTTTACGCGCTTTCTATGCGTGAATCACACATTTGTTCCAACTCAATAATTAAGTTGTCACATAAGCTTGTCAACAATAAAAAAAGTTTAAAATACTCCGTTGTATTGAGTTTAAGGGTTGACAAATGATTAAGTAGAAATGTCCACAATACAAACTCATACATGTATATGAGTCCATCGAAACCATTTTACCGGGTTCAAAATACAAACTTATTTAGTAGCCGTTTGGCCATGCGATACCATATCACGATATGATATCGTGAGATGGAATCAGCGTTCGGACATGCGATTTACGCTGATTCCATATCATGAGATGTGATTCCATATTCTCCAAAAACCATGATATGAAATTATATGAGAATTCCATATCATGATTTGAGATATTTTAATACAAAAATTGATCCACAAGTTTATATTTTGTTAAAACAACCCCACATTTATATCTACTAACCATTTATTTCATATGTAAATAAAATTTATAATCACATCATTACTTTTTAAAATTTATTATTCTCACCGACATAAAATTTATTATTCTCACCAACATAATCACTTTAACTCACACCAACCGATTGTTGAGTAATAAATTTATTTTATGGCCTTAATAAGTGAACATTTATATTTTATGTGTAAGTTATTAGTATTTAGTTACATATTTCCTATCAACTTTGTTTAAAGAGATAATATTTATTTTATGACTTTGCATTGTCTTGGCAGCACTATTTTTATTAGTTTTACAAACATTATTTTTATGAAGTGCATTCTATAATGCTTCCAATTTATTTTATGTTCACTAAACTAATATTGATGTATTTTTTATTTGATAGGATTGTGTTGGTGCGATTGATGGAACATATATAGAAAGGGGAGGTTCCTAAAGCGGTGCAACAAACATATCTTAATCGCAAAGGAAGAACATCACAAAATGTCTTATGTGCTTGTGATTTTGATATGCGATTTACCTTGGTTGCTGCTGGTTGGAAAGGTACTGCACATGATAGTAAAGTACTTGAGAATGCACTTGTTGAACCAACGTCACAATTTCCATTTCCGCCATATGGTAACTTTAAATTACTTCCTTAGAATAAATATTATTTATTTACACAAAGCTGTCTCATTTACGTCACATATGCTTTTAGTAATTCTTTATAAAATGTTTGTTGGTAGATAAATATTATATTGTTGATGCTGGTTTCCGAAACACAAAAGGATTTTTAGCTCCATACAAAGGACTACACTATCATTTGCAAGATTATCGAGGAAGTGAAAGAGAGCCTCAAAATCCCAAAGAATTGTTTAATTATAGGCATTCATCTCTGCGTAATGTGATTGAACGGACTTTTGGAGCTTGGAAAAATAGATTTAAAATACTGAAACAAGGCATGAACCATTATGATATTGATACACAAGTGAAAATTGTCATAGCTTGTGTAGTGTTACATAATTATTTGCGAGAATACCAAAGTACTGAT
>JAJOOR010011469.1:0-37897 GCA_036250505.1 Solanum acaule
ACTTTGGCTAACTGAATATAATTGTTGGTTAAAGTAAAGTCTAAACCATTTTCCTCGTGGGATCGACCCCAACCTACAAGTTGGGTTCTTTACTTGATAACGATCGCTTATACTTCTTTAGGGAGGTGTAATTTGAGCGTATCATTAATTGGTTACTCAAATCCCTCCATTTGACATTAATTGTCAAAACCTTGTGATTTAATTAATTGTTGTGAAATTTCTACTTCTACAAACAATTAGAACACTATTTTACTTCTTAATCGCATTCTTTATCGTATCACTCCCTGTGGGATCGACCCCAACTCTTAGTTGGGTTTATACTTGTTAGCGACCGCCTACACTTAAAATCGGATGAAGTGTAGTTGAGGGTTTAGTTTTTGTTTTTGTTATTTGAATAACGGTTGTTAGATGTGTAGGTTGAAAATTCAAAATTTGGGAGAAATAGGTAATTGGGTGAGCTCAAGTACTATTTGGCGAATCACCAAAACGGTCGGCGAGCCCGATGTGGATCGCCTTTTTGACCAACCTAAGGGTTGGATTTCTGGTAATTCTGGCTGACAAAAGAGTCATTCGGCGATGCGCCGAATGGGTTGGCAACATAAACGGAGACAGCTGATCAAGGTGTGAACCGAAGGATCAAAAGGGTTTCCAATTGTTTTAAATTCAAATCTCTCCTTTATTTTGCATTTTTGACTCTTGCAATCTTATACTTCCAATTTAGATCATGTTTTGCTTGATATCTTCGTGTGGGTGTCATTGCTTGGTTGGAATTCGTGTTTGCTTTCATATTTGTTTGCCTGAATTTTGAGTCTAACTGCTTTTGAGGTTGGTGTCCCGAACTTATTTTTATTTCTCACCATTTCATATGCATGCTCGTATAATTATTAGATCTATTTTATGATCTTGTGTATTTGGTTGATTATGAACTATGGGCTACTATTTATCGTGTTAAAATTCTGGTTTAGCCTTTTATATTTTGAATTTAATTGCTTAAAATTTGTGGGTGTGTAGTTGTAGCATGTTGGGTTTGGTGTGGGTGAAGTCTAAGTAACCCGAATTGCATTGATATACTGAATTTCCTTAATGATAGATCGGGTGACATCATTCTTAAGGGCAAAAGACATTGATTGGTCGATTTTAGACAAATCGGGGGAAGTTTGAGTACCCCGAGATTGATATTGATATAGGTCTAGGTTTAATTGCATAGAATAGGGCTTTAATTTCATTATCGTGGGCTGTGGATTGAAAATTAAAGGTCGGGGTCAAAATTTGGCACGAGAGACCAGTCGATGAGCTTAGTCGAGCTAGCCGAATGACTCGGCGGTTCGCCAATTGACCCTTTGCATTGCCTTTTTGCTCTGAATTTTAGCTATTGGATTCTGTAACATTCAGTGATACGCCTGAGCTCGCCGAGTGCCCTTGGGAGCGCCTTTCCTCAGCCCTTTTTTAAAAATTCTTTCTTTGAAATTTGGCGAGCTACTTTTAGCTCGCCAATCTTGTTCGGCGACTTGTCTAGTGACCCTGAACCTCTCCAACTTTTGCTGAATTCTGTCCATTTTATTTCTGTACTTTTGTCAAGCTCTCTAAGGCTCATCGAGCTGGTTGACGGGTTTTTTTTGCAATTTTAAAATCAATATTTCACTAACCTGTTTCTGATACATTTATGCAATCTGTGTTGTCTTGCAGACATGGCTAGACCCTAAGTGCCCAGGAAGAATGAACCACCTAGAAAGCGGGCAAGAGGAATAGTAATTACCGAGGAGGCTGCCCTTCAACGATCAACGCAACCTAAACTTCCTCCAACAAGGGGAAAGACACAGCCAAAGGGAAGAAACCTACGGAGCCAAGCTTGAGTATTTCTAGCTTCGACATCATGGGGATACACTCCACCCACCTCAACACTTTGGAGTCTGATCGTGAGAACAATTCGAGGTCTATATCGCCTATATATAAGTCAGAGCCAAAATATGACCAAACTCTGCAGTGGAGACAGGCTGAGTTGTGCTGCATGATTTGGCTAGACTCCCGGTCACTTCGGTACCTCTACCTGTAGCACAGATAGCTAAGAAGGCACCACCGGTGCCCAGGTACAGGCACTTCTGCCTCACTAGATGAATAGATGGAAGGCTGCTAGGTTGCCTACAATTTTGGAAGAGAAGAGGTTGTCCACTGATGGACTGGTGGAAAAGTATCCAGATGTGTGGAACACCATTCGATTCCACAAATTCGAGAAATTTACACCTCTCGAGGCTCATACATACCTTCTTGGGTCTGGGAATTTTACATAGAGTACGGGAAGCTGGTCCCGAAAGGCAAGAAGAAAGCCAGCTCATTTACACTTGTTGACCATGTAGTAGTCCAAGGAAAGAGGGTGAAGTGCAGTAGTTGGGACATCAATGAGGTGTTGGGTGTACCATGAATGTGATCCATTTCTTGGTGGACCGGATACAGAAAAAGACCCTCGATGACCTTAAGGAGTGGTTGGACCCTTTGATTTCTTACAGTACACCGCCATGGATCGAGCCAGGGGTCCAGATTGAGAAAAAAGACTTGAATATATCTGCGCGGTACTAGTTTGGATTCATTAGCAGCACATTAATGCCATCCCAGAATGAGTCCATACTCCGGCATCCAAAGGAAGCTTTGTTGGGTTCCATTATTGACCGGGATAGACTAAATCTTGAGTTGATTATTGAGCAGGAGATGGCCATGAGGGCCAAGCAGAGCCAAACATCACTTCCCTTTCCGGTGCTGATTACAAAGTTGTGTCGGCGAGCTAGAGTTTCATTTGTGGCAAAGACGGATGTAGAAGTGACTCCCACTTCCTCTACTAACATTCAGAGGATTTAGGTCGAGTACACTAGGGATAAGGCTGAGTAGAGGATAGCAGCGCTGGTGGACACATCCCCGGCTGTTGATGTAGATATGCCGGAGGCAGACACAACTCCTTTCACTCAGGTCGGTGAGCCTTCAGGTACTCCTAGTTCATCTTCTATTTCTACATTTGCTCCCATTTATGCTGCTGCTTCCTTCCCCTATTGACACAAGTGAAGTTTTACAAGATGGGTCATCTAGCTCAATCTGTTGATGTACGTGCTTCCCGGGTTGAGGTAGCTATCCTTGGACTGATTGAGTGGGCTATTGCTACTGCCCTAGCCCATATACGAGCCAAGTTGTGAGACTACCGGGAGTTGATCACTGTATATGGTCTAGCCTTGAACGCCCTCACTGTACGAGTTGAGGCATGTGAGCATAGAGGTCGTCAATCCGAGGATGTTGCGGCCTTGAGAGCCGTTGTTGTTGGTTTGAGGTATGACATGGATGAGCTCAAATCCACTGATTTGTCTATGTTGTTCGGCACTGTGGACTTTCTCGAGGTTCTGATTATATAGATGCGAGCTATTTCTGAGATCCCTCCAGTTACTGTGACCGGAGATGCTGCTTTAGCTAATGAGGGTGATGAGTCGGATGCTCCAAAGACTGATGAGGAGAAACTTGAGACTCGTGATGCAGCTGTTTATGATAATCTTGAGGATCTGGAGGGTGCGATGGTGCAGACGGCTATGGAGGCTTCACTTCGGCATACCTCGATGATTGGCTCTAGTAGAGCACAATCTACTGCTGTGGATGAGTTGGGCACTGATGCCCAGATTGAGAGTGCCCAGACGTGTAGTGTTCACCTCAGGCTTAGCTTGATAGGGGGATCTTGAATCTCTTCTTGTTTAACTTTTGAGACAATTATTTTATTTTACATTAAGGACAATGTTTGGTTTTGTTTGGCGGGGTGAGGTATCTTCATACCTATCCCCTTGGGTTGTATTTATCTTGTTTTGGATGCTTATTATTGTGCCTATTGGTGTTTAATATGAATGTTGCATTTTTATCCAAATTAAAATTCACCTCTTGATATATGTGTTTGTGAATGTGTGGTTGTTCTCTTGCATATTTAAGTATCGATTGCGATCAATACCGATGACTTAAATAGTGCTCTTGATTAAATGATATGTTTGTGTAATTCCAATGAGGCAAATTTGAGTTGCATAAGTCATGTGTGAACTCTTAGCATCTCATTGTGACTAGCCAATTATTGAAATGAGTCTTGTGATGATCGTTGCACGCGAGCTCAATTTGTAGAGTCTTGATCGATGATTGTGTTGAATGTCATGTGTGGTGAGACTTCCTTGAAATATGTTCTTAGGTGATACCTAGAACTTGCCCTGTTTGTCCAATTGAATAACATTGGTGAATGAAAGAAATGATCTTAAGCACAAATTTTGGAGAGTGAACCAAATTGCTATTATACCTTTTTGTGATCACCTTGTGAGAGTGTGAACCTAGCTTGGCACCATTTGAGCCTAACCTTTTCTTTGGACGAAACATGAACACATTTGGACTTTTCCTCCCCACCTAAAACCTTCATGAAGCTTTAGTCCGTTTGAATAGCCAACTTAGGCCAAAAGCCTAAGTTGGGGGCATGGTGATAAATAAGGAGAGTCAAGAAGTTCTTGAAACTCACCCTTGAAGGATTGTGTTGAAAAAAGATGGAACACCTCCATATAAAAAAAAAACAAAAGAAGAAAAAGATCGAAAAGAAATAATGTTGCAATGTTATCTGTGCACGGATCACTATGGACTTTTTTATAGGTCTACTTACACTGTGTGTGGTTATGATTCTATTTGGGTGGTCGTTGATAGGTTGACCAAGTTTGTTCATTTCAGCCCACTTCGGGTGAAGTATACAGTGGAGAAGTTGGCCCAGCTTTATATTAGTCAGATTGTGTGACTACATGGAATCCTTGTTTTCATTATCTCTGGTCATGGTTCATTGTTCACTTCCTATTTTTGGAAGGTTTTACAATATGGTTAGGGAACTCGGTTAGATATAAGTACATCTTTCCACCCTCAGAAAGGATAGTCCGAGCGTATGATCCAAGTGTTAAAGGATATGCTCCGAGCTTGTGTGATTGATTTTAGTGCTAGATGGTAGCAATATTTACCATTAGCAGATTTTGCTTACAACAACAGTTACCATTCAAGTATACCATCAATCCCAGAATGTGGAAATTATTCTGTAAGAATTGTCGGTTTTAGATTCAGAGTCTTTTTAAGGATTTGAGGTTCTAAGTTAAAAAATTGTGAAATTTTAGCCTTTGGGTTGACTTCGGTCAACATTAGGGGTTCAGATGCTCATATCAAAATTTTGAGAGTTCTGTTGGATCCGAGGGATGATTTTCGGCCTACGTGAGGTCTTGGTTGAATTTTCAGAGGTCCCAAACTTATTTTTTTCCTTTTTAGGCATTATGTTTGCTTCTTATGACTTTTACGAATGTCGGGTGAGACCTCAGATTCATGTTTCAATGGTTCAATTATGTTTGTAATGTCGAGTTTAGTCAATTTGCGTATATGATTTATGTATACGGAGTTTCGAACAAACCTGAGAGTCTATTCAAAGATTTATGTTCGGTTGTGTTTTGCTAGTGTCTGTAGGTTTCGCTTCTATGAATACTTTTTCGCGTAAACGAACTTCGCAAAAGCGAAGGAGCCTTCGCTTTTGCAAGAGGCACCACTTTCGCGAGGTTTGCAAAAATGAACTTGTGGTTCGCTTTAGCGATGTTCACTTAAAAGAACCTGAGTCCTCTTTAGCGATATTTGAGAGGGGTTTTGAGCATAAATTTTTAGTTTTAAGCCCTATTTTCCATTTTTGAGTTTCGTAAAACCATTGAGACGATTCTGAAGAGATTCCTTGTGCTAAATCATTTGGATAAGCTTTTCTGACCCTAAAACATTATTTTCCATTAATCATTTATGGATATTAACATCAAGACTTGAGATTTTAATTGGCAAATGAAAAAGTTTTTAAGAACTTGAGTTGTAAACTAAAATGGTGATTGTGATATGATTTTAAGACCTTTTTTCGAAATGGAGGGAAATAGATCCCGACGTATGATATGATATAAAATCAAAGAAAATGGTTCTGGCTAGTGATAATGTGCCGAAGGGAAATGGATATAGAAAGTAATGTGACATAAAAATGATCTTGTGTGATTGATTTTGGTGCTAGATAGGATCAACATTTACCCTCAGCAGAGTTTGCCTATAATAAGAGTTACCATTCCAGTATTCAGGTCACCCTATTTGAGGCGTTGTATGGAAAACGATGTAGATTTTCAATCGGATAGTTTCATTGGACTAATATAGACTCTTTGGATACATACTTTCTTAGAGATGCTATGGAGAAGGACCATATGTTTCAGGGTAGACTGTTGACAACCTAGAGTTAACATAAGAGTTATGCAAACCTGAGAGTCTGAGTCTCAAAGTTTATGAATGGTGATCACGTTTGGCTTTGAGTATTACCCATGAAGGGTGTGATAAAGTTAGGAAAGAAGGACTAGCTTAGCTTTGGATTCATTGGTCCTTTTGAAATTTTGAGACGAGTCAGAGAGGTGGCATGTAAGTTGGCCTTGACACCTAGTTTGTCAGTTGTGCATCATGTGTTCCACGTCTCTATGTTTCGGACGTACGTACCGGATGAGTCTCATATATTTTCTCTTGATTCAGTTGTGTCGGGTACAAACTTGTCCTTTGAGGAAAAACATAAAGCCATCTTGGCTATGCAGGTCTGTAAGCTTAGGACCAAAGAGATTGCTATAGTCAGGGTGTAATGGAAGCACCATTGAGAGATAAAGTCAGATATCCGTGCCAGATATCCTCATATTTTCTTGGCTTCAGGTACTTTTTTTTTGCTTTATGATCGAGGACGAATATGGTTTTTAGTGGTGGATAATGCAATGACCCAGTTGGATATTTTTGATTTTTTTTGTAAAATACCATTTTACCCCTCCCGATATTAACCCCAAGTTATTTCTGTTTGAGTTTTGAAAGTTGGTTTCAGACTTTGAGTAAAAATTTGTGATTTTTTGTAAGTTTTGAGTTTGAAAGGCTAAAGTTGTTAAAAAGTAGTTTTTGCTGTTTTTTGGAGTTTTGAGTATTGGAATGGAATTCCGTCAATTTTGTTAGTCTCGAAATGTGGAAATTGGTCTATGTATGTTTTTGGTTTCAGATTCGGAGTCTTTTTTAGGATTTGAGGTCATAAGTTGGAAGTTTGTGAAATTTTAGCCTTTGGATGTTCGGATGCTTGGATCAGAATTCTGGGAGTTTTATTGAATTCGCAGGATGATTTTAGGCCTAAGTGAGGTTTTGATGGAAATTCAGAGGTCCCGAGCTTGTTTTAGTTTTTTTAGGTGTTATGTTAGTTTCTTGTGACTTTCACGGCTTTCGGGTGAAAAAGACCTCGGATTTATGTTTTGATGGTTCCAATGTGTCCGGAACGTCGATTTTAGTCAATTTGCATATATGGCTTATATGTACAGGGTCCTTAACGAATCATGAGGGTCCATTCGATGACTTGTGGTTGGTTGTGTTTTGTTGGTGTATTCAGGCTTCACTTTTGCGAAGACTTGTTCGCGTAAGCAAACATCACAAAAGTGAATGAGCCTTCTCTTTTGCGAGGGTGCCACTTTTGCGGGGTTCGCAAATGCGAACTTGTTCGCTTTAGCAATGTCTCCTTAAGCGAACCTGAGTCCACTTTTGTAACATCTGAGAGAGGTTTTTGAGTAGAAATTTCATGGTTTAATCCCCATCTTCTATTTTTGACCTTTGTAAAATCCTTGAAGGCGATTTTGAAGAGATTACTTGTGCTAAATCATTTTGGTAATCTTTTGTAACCTTAAAATTTCATTTTCCATTAATCATTTATGGATTTTACCATCAAAACTTGAGATTTTGATTGACAAATGACAAGTTTTTTCAAGAACTTGAGTTTTAAGCTAAAATAGTGATTGAGATCATATTTTAAGTCTTTTTTCAAAATAATTTTCACCAATGAGTTCCAAATGCCTTGGGTAATTGTTGAGCTGTGTACTATGTAAATTCTGAACTGTTAGGTTGGGCTGGTTTTATGCAGGTTGTAGTTGTGGAGGTTCGGTTGGGGTGGTAGGAGTATTCGTATTCTATACCCTTAGCTTTGTGTTTAGGAGTTTGCTTGCTGAGTACCATGTGATTTGGTACTCACCCCTTGCTTCTACAATTGTGTAAGTTACGAGCCCGGATCTTTGTGATACTCTATATTCTCTTCTTGTCGAGGCTTTCTATGGAGATTTGTAAGGTAGTTATTTGTCATCGCAACAGACCTTCTTACTCCTATTTATGGTCTTGTTCTACTTTAGAGACATCATCATTTGAGACTTGTGTTTTCTTTCAAATATACTGTAATACATTAGAGGCTTGTGCACATGAAAACCAAGTTTAGGGGGTATATTTGAGTTGAATATAAATTTTTGAATTATTTTATAGTTGGACTTTTATTCTCGTTTTACTTCTGCATTTATTGTATTAGTTGGATTTTAAGTTGACTTGTCTCGGTGGGATAAAATGAGTGCCATCATGTCCATTTTTGGGTCGTGACTAAATCAAGATTATGGATATGGAACTATGAAATAATGGGGGAAATTGGATAAATTATATAAATACAAAAAATTAAAAACTAATGGAAGTTAAAAAATATGAATGGTGGTTACTTGAAATTGATTTTGCACGATTAGGAGGGCTGATTCAAAATATTTAAATTTTGATTTGATAGAGTTATTTTATGGGGGGTTGAGAGATTGAAGGAGCAAATTAAGTGGGTGTGGTAAAGAGATTAATGTGTAGATTTTATAAAAAGGGAAAATAGATTCTACACGTTTTGATACAAAAAGGTGGGATTCGGCATAGCCATTTCACCGTTTTTCATAATTAATTTAAATTGTAGTCATGTAACATAACTAGATATTAAATGTTAGCTTGGTTATGTAATTTTCTCTGATTTTTAAAACATATTTTAAAATATAAATTATATTTAATTGTCACATAACTTTTTTGGCTCATATAACCCTTTTTATTGAGTTAGCACGCAACTAAACAAATATCTACTAGTAAATTACTTAACACAACTATAGTTATATTATGGGGAAACTACATAAATGAGCCACAAAATATAAAATAATTATAATTTCATAGCCTAACTCAAATTAATTCAGCAAATATCCATTCTCCCATAATAAGTTACATCTCCCTCCCCCCCCCCCCCCCTTTTAGTTTAGAGCTAATTTTCCTCCAACTCTCTTTAAATTTAGGCTCAATTTTGCCCAATTCTGTTAAATTTAGGCCCAATTCACCTCAGCCCAAGTCTTTTGTCTTATTATTAATTATTTTTGTTCTTTTTTCTCCTTTTGTTTTTTGTCCTGAACAGGCGTCTACATCAAAACAACCGGATGTACCTATTCAGAGACCTCCTGAGATTCAGGATTTTATTTTTAAGCCTCTTTATGATCTTGAATATCTACTTGATAAAAAAAATTCAGAATTTGGTGTGAAACCCATTAGTTTATCTAAAGATTTTGCAGATGAGATGGAAACCACTTTTGATTTTAAAAATCAAGTTAAGTTAGAAATTAATAAACTTCGTGGTTATCCTAAAAAGAATAGTGGTAATACTAAATATGCGCATCAACCTAGTATGCAAACTTATTATTATCCAAGACCAACCCCTCAAGATGTTTTAATAGAGGAATGTGATTGGAACCAAACCAATACTTCCTATAGCGGAAGTGAGATCTATGAATGGAATCTCGATGGTTTAACTGATAGGCAATTAACTATTCTTGTTCATAGAATGCTTATGTATGCTACTATTTGTAAGAGTGTTAATAACACCGATAGAACTAGTTACAAAATGATAATTGCAAGTTTTACTGGCCAACTTAGAGGCTGGTGGGATAATTATATGACTACTGACGCAAAAGCCGCCGTTATAAATGCTAAGGCAGCTAATGAAGGCGCTGATAACCTAGGATTTGCCTAAATAAAAAATAGGGAAGACGTTGTTTATACCTTAGTCTTGACCATTCTAGAACATTTCAATGGTAGATTTACCAATCAATATGAGATTGTTCGTTCTTTATTAAATGGCCTTCGATGTAGGCATTTAGGAGAATTCAGATGGTATAAAGACACCTATCTTAGCGGGGTGACGGAACTACCCGAAAATGGTCATGAACACTGCAAAGCCAAGTTTATAGACGGCTTACCTCCTTTATTTGCCGAAAGAGTTAAGAAAACTCTAAGGAATTCGCAGGGAGCTATTCCTTACGGCGCTTTTACTTATGGAAAATTAATAGGAGCCTGCACACAAGAAGGTATTAATTTATGTAATGAGTTAAAACTCTCTAGACAGCTTAAGATTGATAGGCTTAGAGAAAGAGTGCAGTTAGGTAACTTCTGCACTCAGTTTGGTCTACCAGATTCAGGTAAGCAAACCAAATCTAGAGATCCTAGAGACTCTAATCCCGATAAATCTCATAGAAGAAAATCTAGATGAAGATCTAGGGAAGAACGGGAAGAGCATAGAGCCCATCGAAAATCTACTAGATTTACAAAAAATAGGTCTAGGCGAGAACTTGCAAAGATCAAGTGCTACAAATGTGGAAAATTTGGGCATATAGCACCAAATTGTAGGCTTGAAAAGCTTAAATCTCTAGAATTGGAAGACGATTTGCACGATAATATCTGTAGCTTCTTGTACACCTCTGGTTCTGAGTCAGATTATGATGATTATTCTGAATCAGGTTCTGAAACTGATAAACCTGAAATGTCTGGTAATACTCAGTCAACTACTATAGATGCTTGCAAATGTAGAGGTGATATTTTCTCCTGTGAACATGATGAATTTTATAAGTTACAATCGCAATTTGAAGATATGAATATCAATACTATTACTTCTTATAATGTGATAGAACTTCTAAAAGAAGTTACTGATAATACGTTACGTGAAAAAATTATTCAGCTTGCAGTTAATAACAAAGCTAGCTCTTCTAGATCTTTTAATGTTGTTGAAAAAACAAACAATGAGTTTGAATATTCTGCTCCTTACTCTTTATTTGAAGTTAATAATAGACTTTCTAAACAGCATGTTGTTATTCGTGATACTTCTTTTGATGATTTGAAAGGAGAAATTGAACAATTGAAACAAGAGATTAAATGTCTTAAAAAAAGTTAGATTATTTGTGATCACCGCCTTACTCAGATTGAGTCTGCTAATAACAAAGGTAAAAATATTGTTGAAGAAAATACTCTTGCAAAACCGACTAAACTTGATCATAGACAAGATATGTTTTTAGGAATGATGCAAATTGTTACTGCTCATAAATGGTATGTTAAATGCACCATACTGATTGATAATGCCTTCTCTATAACTAATATTGCCATGATTGACAGTGGAGCCGATGTGAGTTGTATTCGGGAATGTCTTGTACCTACAAAATATTTTGAGAAAAACTACTCATATGGTCAAATCTGCTTCTGGACATGCTTTAGATATAAAGTATAAATTGCCTAATACTTGTATTTGTCAAAATAAAGTTTGCATTCCGCACTTTTTTTTCTTGGTTAAAAATCAGTTATACCCTCCAATTATACTTGGCACCTCGTTTATAAATGCTATTTATCCTTTTACCAGCATAAATGCTAAAGGTTTTTCTGCTACGTATAAGGACCAAAACATTAGTTATACTTTTGTCACTGATCCTATTTCCCGTGATATTAACGCTTTGATTAATATGAAACAAAAGCATGTTGATTCTTTACAACTTGAAATATTTAGTATGAATATATTCGACACTTTAAAATCTATTAAAGTACAGGAAAAAATTAAATTAATCTCCAAAAAAATGGCCATTGATATTTGTGTTGATAAAACCTTCTAAATCTCTTTGGTCCTGTACTGCTTTTTATGTCAATAATGCAGCTGAAAAAGAACGTGGTGTTCCCAGGTTAGTTATAAATTATAAACCTTTAAACAAATATTTGAAATGGATTAGGTATCCTATCCCAAATAAAACAGATTTATTGTCAAGATTATATGACGCCAATATATTTTTAAATTTGATTTAAAATCAAGATATTGGCAGATCCAAATATTTAAAGAGCACTCTTATAGAACTGCTTTTAATGTCCCGTTTGGACAATACGAATGGAATGTAATGCCATTTGGTATCTTTAACCCATATTTGGATTTTATCATCGTCTATATTGATGATATTTTAGTTTATTCAAAAACTCTTGAAACACACATAAAACATTTGGACATTTTCAAGAAAATAGTTATACAAAACGGTTTGGTGATTTCTAAACCAAAACTGAGTTTATTTCATACTAAAGTCAAATTTTTAGGACATCTTATTTGTCAGGTTAAAGTTACCCCTATTCAACTTGGAGAGTATCTTCCCCTTCCTCGAGGGTTATTTCCCTTTCCTCGTCCCTTAGTTACCCAAGGGGGTTCCATCCTACAAACAAAACATCAAGATTTATTCCCAATAAGCGTCATAATAAGTATTGTATGCTTCTATTGACAAGAAAGGTCCATCACCATTCCATCTATAATTTTCCAGCAGATTAGTTCTTTCATGTCTCGATTGAGAGGAAGAACCTTTAAAATAATAATCAATCTTTTTTCTGTAAAGAAAAGGGAGATGTGAATATCACCATTTTTCGAATTGTTAATACTATTGCTCATTTTGAAGATATTCTCTAGATAGGAAGTCTGGGAGAGAGTTATCACTTCCCTTCTTATAAAGGATTTCGAAATCAAAAGGGGTTAATTGTGCTTGCCATCTGGCAAACATTAATTTTGAAGCATCATGCTTAAAATCTTTATCAAACATATACTTTACAGATTGAGCATATGTTTTTATCAAGAATTTTTTATTATGCAAATCATCTTGAAATTTTAATACACATTTAACGATAGATAACATTTCATGTGCTACCGTTGCATATTTTTTCTGAGCATCGCTCCATTTTTCTGAATGAAATCGAATCAAATATTCATTTTTATCATGAGGATTTATTTGTTTTAATATTCCTCCATAGCCAATGTTAGACGCATCTGTCTCTACAATCTTTTTCCAAGCTGGGTTAGCAAGAGTTAAACACGACAAAGATCTAACACATTTTTAAATATTTTTTACCCAATTGGTGAGACTATCTGTCCAAGGCGTTTTATGATTTTTCTTTAGCCTGTCATATAAAGGGGTTAAATCACGAGATAAATTCTTGTAAAAAGGGAAAATATAATTTAAGCTTCCCAAGAATCTCTGCAATTGCATCCTATCTGTAATGACATCAGGAAACTTAGAATCAAATTCAATTGATCTTTGAATAGGGGTAACTTTAACCTGACAAATAAGATGTCCTAAAAATCTGACTTCAGTTTGAAATAAACTCATTTTTGGTTTAGAAATCACCAAACCGTTTTGTATAACTATTTTCTTGAAAATGTCCAAATGTTTTATGTGTGTTTCAAGAGTTTTTGAATAAACTAAGATATCATCAATATAGATGATGATAAAATCCAAATATGGGTTAAAAATATCATTCATAATTTTTTAAATCAAATGGCATAATATTCCATTCGTATCGTCCAAACGGGACATTAAAAGCAGTTCTATAAGAGTGCTCTTTAAATATTTGGATCTGCTAATATCCTGATTTTGAATCAAATTTAGAAAATATATTGGCGTCATATAATCTTGACAATAACTCTTTTTTATTTGGGATAGGGTACCTAATCCATTTCAAATATTTATTTAAAGGTTTATAATTTATAACTAACCTGGGAACACCACGTTCTTTTTAAGCTGCATTATTGACATAAAAAGCTGTACAGGACCAAAGAGATTTAGAAGGTTTTATCAAACCTTTTTTGTAATAAATTATCAATTTCTTTCTTGTAGAATTCAACCAATTCGGCATTCATCTAGCAATGGCGTGATTTAGTAGGAATATCATTCTCAGAGAAATTATCTTCATATGGAAGAGTCACAATATGCTTTTTTCGATTCCAGAAAGCACTAAGATGATCAACACAAATATCAATGGCCATTTTTTTGGAGATTAATTTAATTTTTTCATGTACTTTAATAGATTTTAAAGTGTCGAATATATTCATACTAAATATTTCAAGTTGTAAAGAATCAACATGCTTTTGTTTCATATTAATCAAAGCGTTAATATCACGGGAAATAGATCAGTGACAAAAGTATAACTAATGTTTTGGTCCTTATACGTAGCAGAAAAACCTTTAGCATTTAGCTGGTAAAAGGATAAATAGCATTTATAAACGAGGTGCCAAGTATAATTGGAGGGTATAACTGATTTTTAACCAAGAAAAAGAAGTGCGGAATGCAAACTTTATTCTGACAAATACAAGTATTACGCAATTTATACTTTATATCTAAAGCATGTCCAGAAGCAGATTTAACCATATGAGTAGTTTTCTCAAAATATTTTGTAGGTACAAAACCTTCCCGAATACAACTGACATCGGCTCCACTGTCAATCACGGCAATATTAGTTATAGAGAAATCATTATCAATTAGTATGGTGCATTTACCATACCATTTATGAGCAGTAACAATTTGCATCATTCCTAAAAACATATCTTGTCTATGATCTAGTTTAGTCGGTTTTGCAAGAGTATTTTCTTCAACAATATTTTTACCCTTGTTATTAGCAGACTCAATCTGAGTAAGGCGGTGATCACAAATAATCTAACTTTTTTTAAGAGATTTAATCTCTTGTTTCAATTGTTCAATTTCTCCTTTCAAATCATCAAAAGAAGTATCACGAATAACAACATGCTGTTTAGAAAGTCTATTATTAACTTCAAATAAAGAGTAAGGAGCAGAATATTCAAACTCATTTTTTGTTTTTTCAACAACATTAGAAGAGCTAGAAGAGCTAGCTTTGTTATTAACAGCAAGCTGAATAATTTTTTCACGTAACGTATTATCAGTAACTTCTTTTAGAAGTTCTATCACATTATCAGAAGTAATAGTATTGATATTCATATCTTCAAATTGCGATTGTAACTTATAAAATTCATCATGTTCACAGGAGCAAATATCACCTCTACATTTACAAGCATCTATAGTAGCTGACTGAGTATTACCAGACGTTTCAGGTTTATCAGTTTCAGAACCTAATTCAGAATAATCATCATAATCTGACTCAGAACCAGAGGTGTACAAGAAGCTACAGCTATTATCGTGCAAATCGTCTTCCAATTCTAGAGATTTAAGCTTTTCAAGCCTACAATTTGGTGCTATATGCCCAAATTTTCCACATTTGTAGCACTTGATCTTTGCGAGTTCTCGCCTAGACCTATTTTTTGTAAATCTAGTAGATTTTCGATGAGCTCTATGCTCTTCCCGTTCTTCCCTAGATCTTTGTCTAGATTTTCTTCTATGAGATTTATCGGGATTAGAGTCTCAAGGATCTCTAGATTTGGTTTTCTTACCTGAATCTGGTAGACCAAACTGAGTGCAGAAATCACCTAACTGCACTCTTTCTCTAAGCCTATCAATCTTAAGCTGTCTAGAGAGTTTTAACTCATTACATAAATTAATACCTTCTTGTGTTCAGGCTCCTATTAATTTTCCAAAAGTAAAAGCGCCGTAAGGAATAGCTCCCTGCGAATTCCTTAGAGTATTCTTAACTCTTTCGGCAAATAAAGGAGGTAAGCCGTCTATAAACTTGGTTTTCCAGTGTTCAAGACCATTTTCGGGTAGTTCCATCACCCAGCTAAGATAGGTGTCTTTATACCATTTGAATTCTCCAAAATGCCTACATCGAAGGCCATTTAATAAAGAATGAACAGTCTCATATTGATTGGTAAATCTACCATTGAAATGTTCTAGAATGGTCAAGACTAAGGTATAAACAACGTCTTCTCTATTTTTTACTAAGGCAAATCCTAGGTTATCAACGCCTTCATTAGCAGCCTTAGCATTTATAACAGTGGTTTTTGCGTCAGTTATTGCTTTTTGTTCGTTACTTTTGTTCTTTTCACATTTTATTATTTTTATTTTCTCTTTTATTCTTTTGTCTTTTTCAATTTATCCCTTATTAAAGATACCAACTGATAGTATTTTTATTATTTGTTTCTTCTTCCTCCTCCTCCTCCCCCTCCCCTACCCCTCCTCCTCCTTCTTTGATTCTTTTGTCCTTTTTTTTTTAAATTAGTTTATCATCTTTTATAACAAAATAAATACAAAAAAATAAGTATTGATTAACTACTTTCATATTAATAAAACAATAACTAGACTACAATAATAATTAAATAAGAAAAATATATATAATTATGTGATTTTGAATCTGTATAAACTACATTTGATATTTAGTGTGTTTTTTTTTTAAAAAAAAATACATAATTATGTTAATGGGGCACAATTTCGATTTGAATTGGCTAAATTTACTCTAGTTACTGAGATGTGATGTATCAGAAAAACATCAATTATAGTTCCATCAAATGGAAATCGGTTGATTAATGAGTAGGGTGTGAACAAGAAACCTTAATGATATGAAAACTATATATATATATATATTCTTGTATAGTGTCATTGACTAACGAGTAGGGTGTGAGCAAAAAATATTAATGATACCACAACAATATATTTATACTCTTATAGTATCATTGACTAATTAATAGGGTGTGAACAAGAAACCTTAATGATACCAATATAACACACACACATAAATTTAGTATCAATTAAGCGAAATTATAAGTTGGAGTAACTATTGTACTTTTAATGGGGGGGGGGGGGGACCAATGTAAGGGGATATATATTTGTAATTAATTTGTTTTTATGGGCCATTTGCTTAGTTTTAGCTAGTGTTTCATCTAGATAACTATGAATGTCTGGCCCTTCCTCCCTCAATTGTATCCAACTATAACTTCCCTCTCTCTTGCCTTTCTTTCCTTTTATACAAATTATCATTCTCTCATCTTACACCGTACTAATTTTTCTCCTAATTCCACTCAACCATATCAATTTTTAAAATTTTAAAGATATCATTTCTCCCTCCAAATCATATTTCCCCAATTCTAGAAGATTCAAAGGTTTCTCTCAAGCTTTGTACCAAGTTAATATGATATATGATTGTTCTATAACGCCTAAGAGTAATATTCTCGTCATATTTTCTATGGAAAGTTCCAAAGTGTAAAGTTGGATTATCATTTTACTCTGATACTAATTAAAAATTATAAAACATCTAACTAATTAAATATTAAATAATAATTATATCATATTATTATTATTATATTATACTAAAAGTAGAAAGGTGTTTTGACATTTTACCCTTTTAAAAACTAAAATAGTTACATTTTTTCAAATCCTTCATATTTGTTTTATTTTTCGTCTTCAATTTACGGACACAATCTATATAAATCACAAAAAGCTATGCATTTATATGATTCCCATGAAACTTGAAAGATCAAACTAAGAACTACTTATTTTAGAAACATTTTTTAAAAATAATTTATTACAAAAATGCTTTTGAAAGAAAGAAATTTGTGTTTGATTGGTTTATTTAAAAAGTGTTTTTGATAGGCGGATTGTATTTGACTAATTTTTTAAATAAAGTACTTTTGAAAGTCAAATTATGAACAAGGAAAAATATCAATGCACTTTTAATATTAAGATTATTTTAAATATCTATTATAAAACTTTTAATTATATTAAATTAAAATGTACATATTCAAATTTTCAATCAACATTATACATAGAAGGATAAAAAAGTAAATTAAATTTTGATATAATATTAACATGATGATTTAAATATAATTAAGAATATCAAGCAACATAAATTTAAAAATCATTTCACAAATTAAATCACAACATATGAAAAACTCATCACAAAAATAAATAAATATAGGAGATATATTGGTAAATATGTGTGTATATATATATATATATATATATGAAAGAGATATTTTGATCTTGCAATAAATAATTTTCTACTTGTGCTTTTGTTTTTTTAAGAAGCAAAAAATTTTAGATTCTTCGTAACAACAGAGAAACTCTTTCTTCTTCTATTTAATTTTATTTTTTATAGATTAGTCAAACACTTTATTTTTCCAAAATAAGTGTTTTTTACTATTTCTAAACCCTATCTTTAAGCTCCCTTGAAAATGTTTGATAACTATTTTTTAAACTTGTCGACTTAAACAATGGTATCAATACCTATGTGGTTCAACATGTTGAGAAGATTAGTCAAAGATTGAGTATCAAAATATAAAAAGGTAAGTACACTTATCTTGGTATATCTTGAAGATCAACTTTACAACCATGAGGACCTCCAACTTCAAGTTCTTTTATTAGAATCAATTCTCTGCACATATCTTTGTAACTAGCTCAGTGTGATTACATCCAAGATGAAGAAGTCTTCAATGGTCGTTGAATTATGACATCAGTAAGATTTTTATGTGGAGGTGATTGCAACACGCACTTGGACATTTCTTGGTTGTAGTTGTGTTTCTCAAATGTGTGCACTTCCGGATTCGATTCCTTCATCAAAATCATCGGAGAAGAAGACACTGTTTGAATATGTGACTGAGGATGTCAGTTCAACTAAGATTTCTAGGCTCTCCATTATAATTTTTCCTTGTTTCTTATTTTATTTCTTGTTTTTTCTGTCAGATTTGTTTTTCGGCTCTCCACTTTTGTATACAATATTCATATATTTAATATATACATGGAGATACAATGGCTTGGTGGCAATTGGGTGTAGAGTTACGCAGGGCATTTCAAGTTCGAATTCCTATAGGTACTTTACCACAACGTGGTATCATGAAACAATCACCCACATATATTTAATATACAGTAACATACATACATTCATTACATATTTTCATATACTCTTTTATACATTGTTTACATATTCTCATACTCTTTTATACATTTTTTTTGTAAAATTAAATACATTATTTACACTAATAAATATACTCTTTTAAATTAACATAAATACATTTATCTACTAACAATATACATTCTTCATACTCACTAAACATTTTTATACATAATTGATATGCATACATTCTTTTAATATACACAAATATACATTCTTTTACACTTTTCTATACAATGATGTACATTTGTTTTATGTATGCATATATTTTTATATACTCACATATACATTGATATAAATTATTTTGAAATTTGATTTTAAAAATACATATTCTTTTATACATGTTTTTTTTCATTGTACATATTTTAGTTGCAAATTTTATTTTACTTTTTCCTCCTTTAAAAAATTAAGTTCATGTGGGAACCATGGTTTATAGATTTTGAAGTGTGTCCAACACCTTTCCTTTGAAATAATTTTTGAACATTTATTTGGAACTAAAATGATTCTTACAGAATAAATCAGGAGTCATATATGTCAATAATTGATATACCATGAGTTTACGGTATTTTTGATGCATTTCACTTAGAGTTTGTATGAGTCTTGGGCTGTTTTGTTGTTAGATATAATGGTTTTTAAGTAGTCTTTGCAGGAAATTGGTTGGGAAACGGTTGAGAGAGAAAAGAATTAAAGTGGCAGCAGTGATAGTCGGCGGAGCCAACCATGGACCGTAGGTACTGAAGCGTAGATAAGAGTTCAAGGAAGTCTGACCAAGTGTGGAACCACAGAGGCAAACGATGCCCCGTAGAGTGAATGACGGACCATTCTGCACGATCGTCGTCCCTGATCAGAAAGTTGATTTCCAGTACTTGACCGTCGTTTGAAGACTTTGAAATATTTTCCAAGTGCTAAACCACGGAGGTGAAGCACGGATCGTAGGCTAATACACGATCTGTAGATCGTGTCGTCGATCGAAATCGCGTTTGACCCAGTTTTCCTTATTTCATTTTCCTATTATGTTTAGGATTTGTCCAATATAAATATTAGTTGTAATTTCCATTTTTGGGGGTTAGACAATATTGAGAACCTTTGTTTGTGGCCTGGAGATTTCTTTGCAAACACTTTTGGCACTTTAAATTTTGGAGTTTGGTTTTATGAAATTTTGTTTTTAATTTCCAATTGAGGATTCCAGTATTCATCTACTTTGATTGTAAGTTTATGATTCTTCCTAACAACAATATGAATTGCGAAATTCTCAAGCATGAGTAGCTAACTCTACAACTAGGGTTGTGGGAACCATGAGCAATTAACAACTTAAGACTAATAAATAAGTAATTCTTGAATAGTGTTTATGCATGTATTGTTAATCTTTTCGTCTAAAAGTCTTTCTAGCGGTGCACAACGTTAGAACTCGCCTTCTTCTACTTGCCTTACCATGGGGGTAATGAATGAGAAAAAGATTAAACAACGATGATTTAGTTACGGATTTTCTGCTATCTAATAGTATGACTTTAATAAGTTGATGTGAGGGTTAATACCCAACTCAATTGACACGATGACTAATTCGAGGTAAAGGTAATGGTTAGTAAAATAGCACACCCATAGAATTATTAAATTGCTAGGTGAAAGTTCCTACTTAGATTACCAATCATTTAGGGGTATCCAACTTATCAGCCTTGCATGACAAACACTAGGATAAAATTGCTATTATTACGAATACTGCGTTAAGAGCTTGTGGAGAACACACATACCCTAGTTTTCATCTTATACTGATATATCAAACCGTGAATCTTGTTTACTTATTACTTATTAAGTCAAATCAACAATCTGTTACTTAGTTTACAAATCCCTCCTTGTTGTTACTTTTCTCAAAAATGGTTTGACATAAAAGAGATAACTATGAGTTACGTTTAAGTCTAAAACATATTCCTCATGGGATCGACCCTAACCTTCAAGTTAGGTTATTTATTTGGCAACGACCGCTTATACTTCTTTCGGGAGGTGTAATTTGGGCATATCAAATTTCGGCGCCGCTACCGGGGAATACAACTTTTAGATTAGACTAACTTCATTATTGAACTTTAGTCAACTATTTCCTGATTTTATGTTTTTGTTTTGCTTTTGTTTTCTACAGGTCTTACCTCTTGTGTATGCCAAGTACCCGGAGTCAAGGAGAACCCTTGACCCCCTACGATCCTGAATTGAGAAGAACTTTGAGAAGAATGGCTAATCTTGGGGTACACAATAATCCAATCAGAGAGGGTCAAGGAGATGGAGCTGAATTGTAACCTCTTGGAGTTTTGAATGTACCTGTTCAGGTTCAAAATGGTAATCTAATCGAAAATGCAGAAAGGGTGCAGAATCCGCCAGCATCGAGGGTTCGTGATAACTACAGGGTGAACTATGACGTGATCGGATCAATGGAACCTATTATTCTCCCTCCACTACATGTGGGACATACATTTGTGGTGACTGGCAGTCTTATGCAAATGCTTACAGAAAGAGGGTTGTTCGTTGGGTTATCTTTGGAAGATCCATACACTCACATGTCTAAATTGGCAAGTGTTTGTAAGAGTAGTGTAGGACGACCGAACCTGGATATGAACATTATAGGTTTGAGAATATTCCCACTTTTAGTGACTGGTGATGCTGCTGTGTGGTTTTCGGAGTTTCCATACAATTCAATATACATATGGAACCAACTGTACCAGGTGTTCATGGAAATGTACTTTTCGGTTTCCAAGAAGTTGAATTACAAATATAAATTGAATAATTTCACGACACTACCTAGAGAGTCAGTAAGTAGTTCATGGGATAGGTTCATTGAATTCATGACGAGTGTTCTGAATCACCGCACAGATGATGAGTCACTAAAGGATTACTTCTACAGAGGACAGGATGACAATGGGAAGGCTGTGTTAGATACTATTGCTGGAGGATCTTATGGTGAGTGAACTTTTGGAGAGATTGTCAAAAAACTTGAGAGGATCTCCCAGAACAATAAAGCATGGAGCACTAAGAAGGAAAATACTGGTAGAAGCATGTTTAATGTCCAAACTGTATCAAGTTAATCAAATGATGATATTCGTGAAGAGATGGTCCAAATGATGACTGAAATTAGGTTGGTATTAAAGTATGTGAGTGGAAGTGCAGAGAAAATAAATGTAGAAAATTATCTGACTAGAACTCCACCACCGCCAGTTGAGGAGTACTATTATGAGAAGGATGCAAATTTAGTAAATGATCAGACAGGGGGTTTCCGAACCAACTCCCAAGGTTCCAATTCGGATAATTGGCATCAAAGTCAAGGAAACCATGGCCAGAACTATGACAACTACAACCGAGAGGGAAACTATGTCCGGGATGGGAACTTCAATCGTGAAAACAACTACAATCTGAACAACTATGGCAACAAGAATAAGAAGGTTAGGCCATATGTTCCACCTAGTAATAGAGAGGCTGGTATTGGTATGACTCACATTGAAGATATGAAGTAGAAGATGATGAAGAGGTTTGATGCAACTGATGAAAATGTGAAGGATTTACATAATGAATTATCTAGGATTGGTTAGAAAGTTGATGCCCATGCAGTGTCGATCAAGCAACTTGAGCAGCAGTTTAGTCATTTGTCCACTATTGTGAATCCACGCCAGCCAGACACACTTCCAAGCAATACCATCCAAAATCATAAAAATGATGGGCATTGTATGACAGTCACTACTCGCGGAGGAAAATAGACTATTGATCCCCCCATGCCGTCTGAGGTCGAAAGAGTGATAGAGAAAGATGCAGATGAGATTGAGGTTACTGAAGATCTTAAAGATGATACAAAAAAGGAAGCTAAGGTGACCCAAAAAGTTGTTCCCATGCCTAAACCTCCACCTCTCTTACCACAAAGGTTGGTGAATATCGCAATGTTCGTTGCTATGTTGAAGCAACTGTCCATAAATGTCCCTTTGATACAAGTTTTGGAACAAATGCATGGGTATGCGAAATTCATGAAAGACTTGGTGACCAAAAAAAGGGCTGTCAGTTTTGAGAATGAAGAGAAGTTGCAACATTGTAGTGCTATGGCTACTAGGTCACATGTGCAGAAGAAAGAAGATCCTGTAGCTTTCACTATTCCTTGTACCATTGGGATATTACACTCTGCGAATGCTTTGTGTAACTTGGGTGCCATCATTAATTTGATGCCACTGTCAATTTATAAGAAGTTGGGTCTAGGAGCTCCAAAGATGACTGCGATGCGATTACTTATGGCTGATAGAACTATGAAGAGGCTCATAGGAGTGTTGCAAGACGTCCTTGTGAAAGTGGAGTCATTCATCTTTCCATTGGACTTTGTGATATTAGATTGTGAGGTTGATTTTGAGGTTCTCATCATCTTAGGGAGACCATTTATTGCTACTGGGTGTGCGTTGGTTGTTATGGAAAGAGGGCAGATGAAGTTTTGATTAAATAATAAAGAGGTAACTTTTAACATCGGTAGGTCTATGAAGAATGAAAGTGATCTTAAGTTGGTATCAATGGTAAATTATAAGTGGGGCAGGAATCTGAAGTGTCCATTGAAGAGAGGTTAGGAGATAACGCACTAGCAGCTATGAAATTGAATTTTGAAAGTGATGGTATTGATGACTATGATGAGCTAGTTGTTGCACTTGATAGGTTCGAGTTTTGTTTCAAGCCATAACGGTTGGAATTAAACATGAAGAATCGATACACCTCACCTGCAAAACCGTATGTTGATGAGCCTCCAAAACTGGAACTTAAGGTTTTCCATCCCACTTGCGATACATATTCTTGGGACAAAATAGTACTTTGCCTGTAATCATTGCTGCTGATTTGAGTGAAAGGAAAGCAAAGATTTTGGTATCGGTACTGAAACGATTTAAGAGGGCTATAGGATGGACTATTGTGGACATTATTGGGATTCCTTCGGGCATTTGTTCTCACAAAATTCAACTCATGCCGGACAATAAGCCAAGTATTGAGCATCAAAGGAGACTAAATCCCCCTATGCAAGAGGTTGTGAAAAAGGAGATCATTAAGTGGTTAGATGTTGCAGTCATATATCCTATTGTTGATAGTAGTTGGGTTTCCCCAGTTCAGTGTGCCAAAGAAAGGCAGAATCAATGTGATTCCCAATGCTAAAAATGAGCTTGTTCCAACGAGGTCGGTGACTGGTTGGAGAGTGTGTATGGATTACCGCAAGTTAAATACATGGACTAAGAAATATCATTTTCTAATATCGTTCAAGGATCAGATGTTAGATCATCTCGCTGGTAAGGGTTGGTATTGTTTTCTAGATGGGTATTCGGGCTACAATTAAATCTCTATAGCTCCGGAAGACTAAGAGAAGACCACCTTCACTTGCCCTTATGGGACTTTTGCCTTCAAAAGGATGCCATTTGGGTTATGTAATGCTCCAGCGACCTTTCAGTGATATATGATGTCGATATTTTCAAATATGGTAGAGGACACGATAGAGGTATTTATGGATGACTTCTCTGTAGTAGGTGACTCGTTTGATGACTATTTGACACATTTGGCTGAGGTACTAAAACAGTGCGAAGAGTGCAATCTTGTGCTAAACTGGGAAAAATGCCACTTTATGGTGAAATAGGGTATAGTTCTGGGTCATCGGATTTTTCAGAAAGGTATTGAGGTTGATAGAGCTAAAGTTGAGGTAATAGAAAAACTTCCACCACCCATCTCTGTAAAAGGGGTTAGAAGTTTTCTTGGGCACGCAGGTTTCTACCGGAGGTTCATAAAAGATTTCTCTAAACTTGCACACCTATTGTGCAAGCTACTTGAGAAATAGTCTAAGTTTGAGTTTGATGATGCTTGTCTGAGAGCATTTGTCGTTTTGAAAGAGAAGTTGTCTTTTGTACCTATCATTATTTCACCGGATTGGGGACAACCATTTGAAGTGATGTGTGATGTGAGTGGGGTGGCGCTTGGCGTAGTATTGGGACAGAAACGAGAGAAGATTCTTCATCCTATTTATTATGCAAGCAAATCCTTAAATGTTGCTCAAAAGAACTACATTGTGACTGAACATGAACCGCTTGCTGTGGTTTTCGCATTCGAAAAGTTTAGGTCTTATTTGCATGGCACAAAGGTTATTATGGATACTAATAATTCAACATTGAGGTATATTATGGCTAAGAAGGATGCAAAATCGAGGTTGATTAGATGGGTGCTTTTGTTGCAAGAGTTTGATTTTGAGGTAAATGATAGAAAGGGAACAAAATATCAAGTCACCGATCACATGTCCAGATTGGAGGAGGAAGCTATGATCAAGCTAGGATATGGAGTTGAGATAAATGATGTATTCCCTGACGAGTAGGTATTGGCTGCTTCTTATGACCTTATTCCATGGTTCGCAGATTTTGCTAATTATTTGGCAAGTGATTTGGTGCCTTCGAATCTATCATTTCACCAAACAAAAAAAATCATGTCTGATGTGAATAAATTCTTTTGGGAAGAGCCTTACTTGTTTCGTGTTTGCGCTGATAGGATTATTTGTCGTTGTGTGCCTGAGGTTGAGATGATGAGTATACTTGAAGCATGTCATTCGTCGCCTATTGGTGGGCACCATGGTGGTATTCAAACTACCATAAGATTTCGCAGTGTGGATATTACTGGCCTACCATCCACCAAGATGCTCATGATTTCGCCAAGTCTTGTGATCGTTGCCAATGAGAATGAGGAATTTCAAAGAAGCAAGAACTACCTTTGAACCCAATATTGGTGATTGAGTTATTCGATGTTTCGAGTATTGACTTCATGGGTCCGTTCGTAAGTTCGCATGGGATGAAGTATATTCTTGTTGCGGTTGACTATGTATCGAAATGGGTAGAAGCAATTGCGCTTTCAAACAGCGAGGGAAAGAGTGACACCACATTCCTGAAAAAGAATATATTCTCCAGATTTGGTACACCTAGGGTAATTATTAGCGATGAATGTTCTCACTTTTGTAACAAGTTGTTCAAGGCGTTGCTAGAGAAGTATGGTGTTCGTCACAACGTAGAAACTCCTTACCATCCGTAGTCTAGTGGGTAAGTTGAGGTGTCAAATAGAGAGATAAAGCAAATCATTGCAAAGACTATGAATGCCAACAGAACTAATTGGTCAAGAATGCTTGATGATGCTCTATATGCCTATCGCAACGCATTCAAGACTCCCATAGGTATGTCCCCCTACCAACTTATATATAGGAAGTCATGTCATTTTCCTATAGAGCTAGATCATAAAGCAATGTGGGCACTCAAGAAGCTGAATTTGGATTGGGGCGCCGCTTCAAGTCAAAGAATGAATGAGATTGACGAGTTTCGCCTAAAATCATATGAGAGTTCAACCTAGTAAAAGGAGAAGATGAAGAAGTATCATGATCAAAAGATCGAAAAGCGTGAATTTGCTCCTGGTGATCTGGTATTGTTATTTAACTCAAGGTCACACTTGTTTCCTGGAAAACTCAAGTCCAAGTGGACCGAGACATTCAAAGTATCCCAAGTATTTACACATGGAGCGGTTAAACTCGCGAATAAGGAAGGAACGAAGTTCAAGGTGAACGGTCAGATGATAAAGGTGTACTTGGGGGAAATCTGAGAGTGTCAACGGGGTGATAGAGGAATGAGGTCTTGATGAAGTCTGAGTAATCAAGGTGTCTACGTTGTGTCGTGACGTTAAATCAAGTGCTACTTGGGAGGCAACCCAAGATGTATAATCTAGCCAACTATAGAAGTTTTCCTTTTCGATATAGAGACTTTTTCTTATAATTGTAGCTTTCTAGATAGATGTTTATTAATTTTGAGTTTTAGTGTTGGCTAGATAATGATTGAATAGGGTCCGTCTCTAAAAGGTGTCCAGAAAACATATAAAGAGAGTCCTAATGTTTGCTACGTGTGGAGGGATGAAAAGACAATTCTGCAGAAATTAAGCTGATGCAGAGGTCTACGAGTCCCATCGACGATCCGTTGGTCAACTCACGGACCGTAGATGGCATCCATAGATCCTAGGTATGTGTTCTGATTTTTACCAAGTGTTGGAGTGAACCACGGTACCCATCGATGGACCGTAGGTCAAGACACAGACCGTCGATGGGGTTTTGTAGGACCAAGTTAGGGTTATAGTCGACCCGACTCGGACCCCAATTAAAATAAAAACTCTTCATTTTAAATTAATCCCCTATTTACCTCTTTCCCCCAAACCGTTTACAACCATTACTACACCCAAAAAAAGACATCTCCCCCATCACATCCATATAATCCTTCCCTTCCATTTTTAATTCCATCTCACTTCCATTTCTTCCATATCTCTCACAATTTCTCCCATTTCTGCCAAGCAACAAGGTCCGGGTTCGATGTCAAGTTTTATGAAGTTGTAAGAAGAAATCACTTCTCTACACACTCACCAACTTTGTTTACTTGTAAGGTAATCGATTTCACCAAAACTTGATTTTTTCATTGTTTAAACTTGAAGTCACAAAGTGAACTTGACCTTAAGTAGTTAATTGCTTGTAAATTTGATAAAATCTAGTTTAGATACTACCTATGGAACGATGGTGTGTGAGTGTGTTGTAAGTATAAATTGAAAATGTGGGTATGATATGTCTAGTTGGAAGTTTTGACTTAGGGTTTCATAGTGTTTGGCTTGGAAATCAAAACCCTAAGGATGATAAACTACCACGTAATATGTTGAAATGCATGTTTAGACTCAGATTAGTTGTGGATTGTTTTATTTTAAAGTGTTGAATGAATTAGAATTCCATGTCTGGCACAACTTTGGTCAACGGCCTCAACCAACGGACTGTAGGTCAACCTACGGACCGTAGGTTGTGGTTCATCACTGGACTGCACACAGATATTTCCTAAGTTGTGAACCACGGCATGGACAACGGTCCATCGATCCATCGATGGACCATTCTGCACGTCCGTGGTTCCAACATCAAAGACCTGAAATTTGACTCTCTGACCTACGTAAGGGACCCACAGCTCTTCACTCCATCGACGAACCGTAGGTACCCACCGTGGGTCACAAAAATAGCTATTGCCCAAAATTTTTTATAATTTGTGTCTAAATTTACATGTTCTAAAAAAAATTCTTGGGTCTTTTGGTGTTCTTTAGATACTAACGAGTCTTCCACAGGTACCATGGCACCAAAACAAGTTCTCGTGTACTTAAGAAAGGGAAAGTCAAGTTTGTTGCCCCATCGAAACACCTGATCAATGAGTCCAATGAGAATGAGTACATCCCGGAGACTACCAGAGGATCCCCCACTGCCCCCCTTAACTATGAAGAATAGGGCCAGGCAGGTTATTACATCAAGTGACGAGGTTGAGATCATTGTCCCCACTTCTGAGAAAGGGGACTCACCTGTAGGAGAGTCGCATTCCCACTCTGAGTCGCATTTTGGCTCTGATTCTAGTAGTGCTTCAGCTTCTTCCTCCGATGCTACTACCACAGAGGATGCTTAGGACCCACCCAACGCGAGAATTGAGCCAGTTCACAACACCACAGAGTCAAAAAAGTGGTGTGTTGAGCGTCAGTACTAGATTTATGATGACTGAAAGGTGCTAAATGAACACCGGAAGATGGCCAGGATTATTACTAAAGAGCGTCGGGTACTGATAGGGAGTCTCCATGCTATGCCCTCCAATGAGGAGTTGTTCAAGAGGCACAAGTGCATTTGGATGGCAAGGAGCTCGGGAAATTTTAGCGAGGAGATGACTCGTGAGTTGTACGCCTCCTATGCCGCCACAGTCTACAATACTATGCCCAAATGGGCTAAGCCACTAGCCCAGCCTCCACTTTAGTCCACAGTGGTGTAGAACTTCTCCATTTACATCTTCGAGGCTACAATTTGCCATTTTATTTACGGCCCAGCCCACACTCTATCGATTAATACAGTAAAGTATGACTATAGGATGGGTATTGTTCAGAGTGGGGCATTTTAGAAGGATGTCGAGCAGAGATAGACCTTACTGAGATTGATGGCTCTTCATATAGATGAGGATGGAGAGGGCACTGAGTGGGTGCGAAATATTACACTACCTATCAGAAAGGCAACTCTGAGCTTCACCAAGAAGTTCTTTTAGTCCATGGATCGTACTAGATTTTCCCCTACACAGGCGGACAACATTGTTACTTGGGACAGAGCTGTGCTGTTGGCAGCGAATATGGCGGGGCTGGAGCTTGATTTCTCCCACATCTTGATTGCCGAGATCCATGAAAGGGCATTCAAGACTACTACTACTCTGCCATTCCCATGTCTTATCTTCCATCTCTACAGGGAGGCTTCAGTGCCTATTTAGCATTGTGACAGGTTGCTTGTGGCGACGAAGACTATGGACGTCAGCCTTATTAAAGATGATGGTAATCCCGTGACACCGTGGAATGGACCATAGGTTGACCTACCGCCTCTAGGTGCTGCTTTAGCTGGAGATATAGAACAGATTCAAGTTGAGCAGGTTTCCGACACTTCTATACCTCCCACTAGACCTAATACACAAGCTCCCTCTTCCACCGCCACCAGTCAGGCTGCGAGCTCATCCCGAGCCACTACTCTTTCAGGGTCCACTTTAGTTCCTCTGGCTTGAGTCTAGAAGTTGGAGGCCTAGATAGCTACCTTGTTGCAGCACATGAGGCCTTAGATGTAGTGATCTCTTGAGGAGTCTGAGGCTTGTATGGAGCAGATGATGGACGCTAAGATTCAGGCGGTCCACAAACGGCTAGATGCGTTCAAGTTACGAGTACTGGAGAGTCCTGGACACACCATTGATGTTACCACTTTTCAGACAAAGTTGGCTAGGCTCCATTCTGATGTTGATGCTCTTCTAGCCCTTGTTGAGGCTGTACCGGAGACCGCACCTGAGGTTGAAGAGGACAAAGTGGTGATTTCTGCACTCTTTGGTGATACTATGCCACCACCCGAACCTTCCTGTGCGGCTGGAAAGCGTCACCACTCTCCTGATCATACTTCCAATACTGAGGAGCCCCGACGGGCAAAGAAGAGAGAGCAGCAGCAGTTGGAGGTAGTCTATTATCGATGAGGAGATAAGGCAGCAGTAGGCCCAAGAGATAGATGTTGGCCTATACAGTTCAAGGAGCACTACTGAGGGTGTTCCCACTATTGCTGAGGGTGCTACTGATGGCGTCACTATTGCTGATCCAGTAGGCTTCGAGAAACCGGACCCACCCGCTTCTTGATGGGTCATCGGCGCTATGCACCACAAGTTTGCTTCACACTTTGTTTTAATTTTTTGTGCATTGAGGGAAATTGCACCATTTTTTCGTGGGGTGTGGGGTAAATAGGTTGTGAGTGATAGGGTGAAGTCTGAGTAACCCAACTCATAAGCCTCCCTTGGGGTTTTCTTGCCTGTGTTCTTTTTCCCCAAGAGATTGTTTTACTTTTCTGTTTAACCGACATGTGTAGGATTGTATGTGTAGAAGTAGATAGAAAGAATGAAAGCATGATGACATAAGAGCATGAAATTGATATATGTCCTAAATTTTTGAAAATGTGCTAGATCCATAGGCTGAATGAGTTGAATGTGTTGGATCTTCATGTGACATGAAAGGAACCGGTATGATAGCATGGCTTAAGCTAAAACTTGAACTAGGTGCTTTAATAATTCAATAATGAAACAATGTGCCAAGTGTGTGTGAGGAAATTTTGTATATTCATGCAGTATGTGCCAATCTAGTACTTGCCTCGTTGGTCCTGTTAACATAACCTAGGCTAGGAATTGGGAAATGATAATAGGCTATTTTTCAAATAAGTCCACTTAAGCCTAAAAGAATCCAACCAAAAGAAATAAATGCCCCCTTCGATCCAAATGGTCGAGCCTAATGAAGACCACTTCTTTCAATACACCTACCTCATCTTCCTTAAAAGACTGTTTTGGCCCTGGTCCCTCCTCGGGCAAGTGAACCTTAACTTAGGCCAAAAACCTAAGTTGAGGGTGGCTAAGTCAAAATTTACCTTAATCTCGACCCTGATCCGACCTCGGACATTGTGCACCTCAACTCATGCAAAATACATAAGTTGAGGGTGGCTATGAAAAAGGAAACTGAAAGAAAAAGGTATGAAAAGAGTTGTGTGTAGAAGAAAAAAGATGTGACTGAATTCAATAAAAAAACAAAGAAAGAAGGATAATAAGGCTGAATAACATAGAAAGTAGAAGTAAAAGAAAAATAAAAGTGAAAAAGAAGAACGAAAAAGTCAAGTCACATATGTGCTGAAGAAAGTTGAGGAAAAGAGCAGAAAATAAAAATATGTCAGAATTGGTTGAGAAAAGAGGTAAAATAGCCAATGTAATGTCAAAGAGGGCAGAAAAGTCACTAAAAGTACCCAAATGTATCCTACCTGACCCTGAGCCTACATTACAAGTTAATAAAGTCCTGTAGTGATCTAAGTGACTAGTCTGGAGAGTCTATGCAGTGAAAATAAGGGCAATCCTATGGTATTGAGAACTAACTGTATTTGAATTCACTTCTGAGTGTGAGTGTCTACCAAATCTTTAAGCTTAAATATCAGATTTTTGTGTGAAAAAGGATTTCTTTGTGGTAAGGGCACTAGTTACATTGTTTGAGAGTTGGTACCTTGGTGATTGTTGAAAGTGTATGTGGTGATATCTATTTCTCTGTCTATGTCATGTTTTGATCCGTATGAGTTAGCTTGTTGAGTCTGAATGAAAACATTTGTACTAAGTGATGGAATTGATTGAGAAAGTCATGTGATTGCTTGAGTTTGTATGTTTGCTTCTACATGAGTGTCGTTTAGAGTTTTAATGTGTCGCTTGAGGACAAACAACAAGTTTAAGTTGAGGGTGTTGATATACGGTGAGTTTACGGTATTTTTGATGCATTTCACTTAGATTTTGTGTGAGTCTTGGGATGTTTTGTTGTTAGATAAAATGGTTTTTATGTAATTTTTGCAAGAAATTGGTTTCGAAGCGGTTGAGAGAGGAAAGAACTGAAGGGGCAGCAGTGACGGTCGATGGAGACAAACATGGGCCGTAGGTACTAAAGCGTAGATGAGAGTTCAAGGAAGTCTAACCAAGTGTGGAACCACGGAGGCAAACGACGCCCCATAGAGTGAATGAAAGACTGTTCTACACAATCGTCATTTTTTATCAGAAAGTTGATTTCCAGTACTTAAACCACGGAGGGATAGGACGGACTGTAGTCCAGTCCACGGACCGTAGGTGGGACCGTCATTTAAAGACTCTGAAATATTTTCCAAGTGCTGAACCACGGAGGTGAACCACGGACCGTAGGCTGATCCACGGTCCGTAGGTCGTGTTGTCGATCGAAACCACGTTTGACCCAATTTTCATTATTTCGTTTTCCTATTATGTTTAGGAATGTCTACTATAAATATTAGTTGTAATTTCTATTTTTGGGGGTTAGACAATATTGGGAACCTTTGTTTGTGGCTTGGAGATTTCTTTGCAAACACATTTGGAAATTTAAATCTTGGAGTTTGGTTTTATGAAATTTTGTTTTTGATTTCCAATTGAAGATTCTGGTATTCATCTACTTTGATTGTAAGTTCATGATTCTTCCTAACAACAATATGAATTGTGAATTCTCAAGAATGAGTTGCTAAATCCACAACTAGGGTTATGGAAACCATGAGCAATTGACAACGTATGAGTAATAAATAAGTAATTCTTGAACAGTGTTTATGCATGTATTGTTAATCTTTTCGTCTAAAAGTCTTTCTAGCATTGAACAACGTTAGAACTCGCCTTGTTCCTACTTGCCTTACCAAGGGGGTAATGAATGAGAAAAAAGATTAAACAATTGAGATTTAGTTAAGGATTTGTTGCTATCAAATAGTCTGACTTTAATAAGTTGATGTGAGGGTTAATACCCAACTCAATTGACAGGATGACTAATCCAGGGTAAAGGTAAGGGTTAGTAAAGCACACACCCGTAGAATTACCAAGTTGCGAGGTGAAAGTTTCTACTTAGATTACCAATCACTTATGGATACCCATCTTATCAGCCTTGCATGACAAACACTAGGATATAATTGTTATTATTAGGAATACTGCGTCAAGAACTTGTGGGGAACACACATACCCTAGTTTTCATCTTATATTGATACCTCAAACCGTGAATCTTGTTTACTTGTTACTTATTAAGTCAAATCAACAATCTGTTACATAGTTTACAAAACCCCCCTTTTTGTTACTTTTCTCGAAAATAGTTTGACTAAAAAGAGATAATTGTGAGTTAAGTTTAACTCTAAACCATATTCCTCGTGGGATCGACCCTAACCTTCAAGTTAGGTTCTTTCTTTGGCAACGACCACTTATATTTCTTTCGGGATGTGTAATTTGGGCGTATCAATAATCAATATGTTTTCAATTTTTCTTAAGAATTAGGTATAAACTATAATAAACCTTTTAGTCAACATTTGTTCATTGGATTTAGACACCAATTTAAAATTTTGATTTGAAATCATTTAGACACCAATTTAAAATTTTGATTTGAAATCAACATTGCTTATGAGATTTGCACAAACTTTAACTTCAATTTCAAATCATAAATTCAAATTTCGAATTCTCCACAAAGTAGCATTTCAAATCATAAATTTAAATTCCAAATGCTCTAAGAAGTAATATTTCAAATTTGAAATTTTGATTCAAAATATTTTCAAATATAAAATTTGATCCATAAGTTCATGTTTTATAAAAAAAAACCCGACAGGTTGCTATAGCAAGGGTAGTCCTACAATAGCGGGTCCAACTCAGTGGGCGGGGGAGAAATTTTTTATTGTCCTTCTCAGTTAAATTTCCTCTCGTTGTTTTCTTGGGATACTTGGGGACATAACTATGAGCTTTGCGTGGGGTTAAGTTTCTTCTTGGTTTTATAAAATGGGGGAAAAAGGGTAGTAAACTTTCGTGAGCCACCTATTTTTCCTTCCACCCTAATAATCGTTCGGGGATAAACGATGGGTAAATTGATATCTATTATAACGATCTGAACCGTTGTTATTCAAAATACACCTCAAAATAAGTCCCAAAAATTCTTGAAATTGTGTTGTCAATATAAAATTTTGGTACAGGATGATTTTCATAAAATATGAATTAATTCGGATTAATGTCAGTCCTCTATAGCAAGAATCCCACTTTGGCGGCCCCACTATAGCGATTACATGGCCACTATAGCAGGACTGACGGAATTAGACCCTAGATAAAGCGACGCCTTTTATTTTTCCTCCAATTTTTCATGAAGAAATAGGAAAAGGCTGCTCCAAAAATTCTCTTAAGCCACTCTTAGCTTGAAAACCATGGAGGAAAGATATTTTAATGCAAGGAAGGTTAAAACCAAGGATTCTCTATCTACATTCGTTAGGATTCACCCCCACAGAGCTAGAAGCTTGTGTTTTGAGTTCTTAAGCAGTTTCTTGCTGTCCATATAGGTTATCTTTTCTTAACCTAGTATTTAAGACATGCCTTTACTAATATAATACCTTGTAATTGTCAGAGAGTTCATGCATATACCCTCGGTCATGGATTTCATATGGTTAAATATGTGGTTAGTTGTGGTTTAGGCTGATGGAGTTGACTGGTCATTGTTAAACTTATGATTGTTGTTGGGGTTATCCAGGGGAAGGTAATTGTGGGGATTAGCATCTGAAAGATAATTATTAATGAGAAATCATTTCGGTAGGTAATGGTTTGTTGTTTTTCCTTTATTGTTATATATGTTTGTCATCTGCTTTGTTAGCAATGCATACATAATATATGATTAGGAAAAAGGGAAGAACATGATATTAAATGAAAGATGTGGTCAATCATATGTAATGAATGTGTTTACTCTAATGTACAAGTTTGGTTGTTATTCATTGTGATTGTAATTGTGATTGTGGTGTGTGTTTGATGATGAGAGAGGGTACCATGCCAGTACATATATTTATTGAATCAGGTACCAACTCAATACATATATGTATTACATCGAGTATGCCAGTTCATATATTTATTGGATTGGATACCACTCCTGTATACTAACAATATGAATGGGAACCATGATGGTACACTAGCATTTTATGTGTGTTTGGTTCCATGAGAGAACCGAGTTTACTTCTTAATGACATAATTGCTATATCTTGGCCCCGTAGGTGGACCGAGTTTATTTATGGTGTTATATTTGTTGCATATTGGTCCTTAAGGTATTGAGTTGATGTGTTTAAGTATTGGAGTGACTCTTGTGTAGATTGGAATTACATGTTAAACGTTGTAGATAATGATGAGGAATCCTTGGGAAGAGGGGGAGAGTTACTATAATGGTGTGATGAATTAGGTGTGACTAGTTGTGAGTGATAAGTTAGGGTGAGGATCGAAAGTTTGGGCTATTTTATAATGTATAATTATGTTTAAAAGTGTGTACCTCTATTCTGCTAGATTGAGTTACATGTTCATATCTCATATAGTAGGAAAGTCGCAAGCTAAGGTGTTGGCATGGGATCTTGAGGGGAGTAGTAAGTTGATTAACAAAGTTAGTACTGGTTTTGCATTTGGGGCAACCTCCATGTGATAGAGGGGGTTAGGCTATGATTGATCTCATGATGGAATGGATTAGATGGTAGAGTCGGCAACAGAACAAAGTGAGTGACTTAAGGTGAAGTGTGTAGGTTTTAGTGACATTTTTAAGTTTCATATTCTCAATTATATACAAGATATTATGTGGTGGATTTTTTTCGACTGATGATGCCTACCCATACGTGTTATTTGTGACTTAAGGTGAAGTGTGTAGGTTTTAGTGACATTTTTAAGTTTCATATTCTCAATTATATACAAGATATTATGTGGTGGATTTTGTTCGACTGATGATGCCTACCCATACGTGTTATTTGTACTGATAGTAAACAAGACTTAGAATAAAGCAAAGCTACTGGAACATCCAAAGATTGTTCCTCAAGCGGGAAGTGAAAGGCCGGAAAGTAGGAAGGCATTGGATAGATGTCCGGACATTGAGAAAGATACGAGGCTAGCTAACACATGCAAATCTATCTCAACAGCCCCTCCGCAAGTAACTCGGTGAGAAGTAGCTCAACGGCTACTTTCTACACCTATCAAAGAAAAAGGATAGACCAATGTGGGTTCCAAACCTCAGCTTGACTTCGATTCGAGCGACTCTTGCCTAGAAAAACTCTTATCATGACACTTGAGGTAGTCTATTTACAGGATTTAGTAATATTTCTTAGGTGAAGACAATGATCTGACAACTTCTACTTTTATTTCCTTATGGTGGGAGATGGGTCTTATTTTGTTTTACACATTGTACTCTCTTAGTAGCTCTTGTACTTGTTTAGACTAGTTCCTTGGGAGGTTTTCATCTAATTGTAAAAGATAAGTTTTATATTTGAGTTTCATGTTTATTTCAAAGTATTAAAGAGATTTATTATGTTTTATTAATTTCTGCATTGTCCATTTTTAAATTGGGTGGTAAGGTTCTTCTATCTAGGTGTAAGACTAGGTACCTGCATGGTGCAATGATTGGGACATGACAATTTAGTATGACCAATTTCCAATACTATAGCAAATGTTGAATATAATCATGAGGATTTGTGTTGATGTCCACATCTAATCTTTAGGGGGCTATGAAGTATTCTAGAAAGTCATCTCACCTCTTCACTCCTTTCGTGCGGTCTGTCGCTTGTTGTATGAGTTAAGTCTAATTATCTTTGGAAATTGGAATCTCAACAGAGTAAACTGAATATCATTGCTAAAACTAAAGGGACACAAGCAAGGAAAATTGGAACGGAGAAGGTTCCCATATGTATATCATGTGAATGCATAGATGGTAAGTTAGTCGTCATTCATGGTTTGAATAGAAGGTAATGCATGTGGTTTGTCTTAACAATATAACTTGATAATTTTTATTGCATGCATTGTATTACCTAAGTATATGGATATGTGGGGATTGTAATTGTTTTTATTTATGTGAAATAGAGGACATGGAAAAGTCATAACTTGATTATATGCAATGATTTAATGATAAATTGCTATGTGATGTAATGAAAAAGTTATGGTGTACTTCAAGACTAGTTTTATAATAAGGTGGTGTTAAGTGCTTAATAATGTGTTGTTGGGTATGATCCTAATGTCTATATTTGAATTTATGATCCAAATGTTTGTGCTACTCTTGTTTGAGTACGATCTTGGAAGTGTTTTATCAAGTGTAGTTATGTTCTACGAGTTGGTATGGATATAAAAAATGGGAGAAATCTTTCATAATTTTAAAATTCTAAGATGACCTCATCGGGGTCTCCATAGAGAAACTAGCCCGCTATAGCGAGAATTCTTCTGCTATAGTGCATGTCAGCCGCTATAGCGGGCAAGGCAAGACAAAACCTTTGCGTTGTTTTCCCCTGTTTCTCTTCTTGTTTCCGGAACGTTTAAATTCCTTTTTCCATCCCATACCAACATAGGAATACTAGGAATACAACCAAAAAAACTATAGCTTATAATACCAATAATTAAGCATTCAAAACAAGCATTTATGTGCTAACAAAAACAAGGAAATAGAAAAAGATGTATTCATGCCTAAATGGGGCAAAACCAAGTCTAGTCTAACATATCCAAAAGGGAGAGGGAGTGTCCTTTAGATAGGAGATCCTCAAGGGCCCTCTTGCCTATCCATGCATCTCTTAGGAATAGAAACTTCTGAAAGTCCTACAAGGTGAGTGTGGGAATCTCCTTTTGGAGAGCAACACATGTGAAGATTATCTTGATGGCCTTCCACATCCTGGCCATTAGGCGATCCTGCTCATGATTCTTCTATCTCTCCCAATCCAATTATTGATGGAGCATCTTATTTCCATGGGCAGTGGGGGGCGGGGGTGAAACGACCCCAAAATGTCCGAAAATGTGCTTCGGAAACACCTATAATTGTAATTTCCATATATCTCAAAATCCGTGCATGATTTCGGAAATTCAACTTCATATTCTTATTCGTTGGGTCAAATTGAGTAGGAAATGGGTCTAACCCGAATTTTAGAACAATCGTATCAAAATTCGAAAATCGCAAAAAATGCGATTTTCAGGGTCAACTTTAAAGGGGCATATCTCTTAGCACACAAGGAACTGGAAGG